>JAJOZX010003094.1:187500-302500 GCA_023014485.1 Bathynomus jamesi | reverse complement strand
TTGTACAGCATTATCAAAAACAGCTATCGAGTCATCAACGAAGCGTCGATAGAAAATTGGTTTACAATGGGTGGGAGATTGTCTAAAAATTACACTTTCTAAATGAGTCATAAAAAAATCAGCTGATAGAGGTCCGACGGGTGATCCCATCCCAACACCATCAATTTGTTGGTAAATCTTATTATTGAAAGTAAAATAACATTGCTTAAAAACCAATTCTAAAAGTTCCTTAAAATAAGACCATGAAAAACCATGAAAACTATCATCAGAGCTAAAAACCCTATCTAAAATAATGGCAATAGTTTCTGATACAGGTACATTCGTGAAAAGCGACTTTACATCAAAACTGACAAAAAACTTTTTTGAATCGAAATTCTTACTAAGAAGATCTTTTTGAAATTCATAAGAGTTATTTATAGTATAACCATTTTTCGCAAAAGGTGACAGGAGACGAACAACAAATTTTGACAATTGAAAGGTAGGTAAGTTATACGAAGCTAAAATAGGACGGAGAGGTGTTCCAACTTTATGGATTTTAGGCAAACAGTATAATTGAGCAAGATCAGAACCAGATACGAACAACTGAGAGTAAGTATCATTTTTTATTATCTTTAAAGACTTTAATCGTGACAAAAATCTATTAACTTGGTCTTCCAACCTTAAAATGACTTTATTGACGGGTTCAAGAATTTGTTTGAATTTGCTAACATCACTTAGGATTTCATTAGTTTTATTTATGTAATCAGATTTATTCAAAATAACAACTCCGTTGCCCTTGTCCGGTCTAGTCACAACAATCTCCTGGTTCTTTGCCAAATTCTTAATAACCTGCAAGTCACTCTTCTTAAATATGAAAGATTTAAATTTAAGGTTTCTAAGTTTGTGAAAAAATTCATGAGTTAAATTAGCAAACTGACATTTAAAATTATTGAAATCACCGACATGGGGAACATTTTTCAAGCCATTAAAAATTTTTTCAAAGTAAAGAAAAAACGAAGGCTTATATATTTGAAATAACGGAAGCTTAAATTGCAAGCCAAGTGAGAGTAAAAAACCTTTCCCGAGGGGATAGGGTGTAACTAGAAAAATTCGAAATTACTTTATCAGAATTGAAAAAATTAGGTGAATTCAGGCCCAGGGCCTTTAACTTACGTTCATGAGTTTCAGAAATGGTAGAATGAAACTTTTCAAGTTCACGTTGTACAAGAGAAATTATTAATAAATAATCCAACAACGAAAGGGTATTTTTAAGGGTAATTATATGATGCTCAAGCGACTTATTATGCGAGAAGACTTTTCATGGCATTTACATTCCTCCTTGTCATTGGATTTCTCCTAAATATTAAATTGAAGCTTTGTAGAAGCAAACCGCATGACATTATATATATATATATATATATTATATATATATTATATATAATATATATACTCGTGTATATATATGGTTTGCATCATTCATTCATTAAACGTGTTAGAGTGGATCTTAGAGTCTTTGTTAGCCTTAGCTTCTGAAGATCTGTGTGTATATATAGCGGCCGGACCAACAACAATTACCGTAAGAAAGGTTTTCCGAAGGTCCATAAGTATGGTCACTGGAGTTTTAATACTTAAACGAAAAACCGACGTCGACAAACAAAACAAGAAATCGGAAGAGCTTTTGCGCACCATCACTAATTGGTAGCGATGATCGATTAATTATCGGAAAAGGGAGCAGAGATACGACATTCGGATCACAGACATACATACCCACTGGAGTCATTAACCATTTCCTTGATAAGACCGCTAGAGGTTTCTCCCAAAGGACGTCAGAAGAACAACAAACACAAAAACAAAAAATGAGCGGCTCTCTTCGTCAGTCTTCGCCAAGCCCCTGCATTGAGAACATCTCAAAATACTCTCGCTGTTTCATCTTTGCGAACTATTCCTTCGTCAGAACATCTCTGACCGCATCCTTACCTTTCACTTGTTTCCGCCGCAATTTCGTGTCTTATATGTATATCGTATATATGTCATATATTTGTAAATGTTATCTTGCATTTTATCATTATTAACATTAATTTGTATCATTAATGGTTACCGCGAGAATTGTTATAATTTGTGCCGAGTAAATTGAATAAAATTAAGAATGAGACCATGCACCGTTATTATCCTACCGAACAATAAGTATCGATTATAAGTTACGTCAGCATATATATATATATATATATATATATATATATATATATATATATATGTCATTAGACGAAAGCGCTTGAGCACCATTTTTGTGTTTCCTTTCCTTCGTGGTTTTATTCATCATATATATATATATATATATATATATATATATATATATATATATATATATATATATATATATACTCTCTGTATTAAAACCTGCTTAAAGTGGGCACTATCAGGACTAAACCAAAATGGTCACTTTAAAGTTTAGACAGATGGTCACTTGTGAAATTTTTTTAGCTCTCTGAACAAAACTAATATTAAATTGATGGACATTTTGTAATCATGTGCTTAATTTCTATAAAGGATTATTCCACTAATTTTCAATAAACGATGCATTTTTGTACTAAACACGATAGTTTCTGTTAACTGTGGAAAAAATTGCCGAGAAATTATCGGTAGGAGTCAAGACAGGATTTAAGTTGTAAGACCATTGCTATCTATTAAAATTGTACGGTCACTTCAACAGATTAAATTCTGTACAAAAATAATTTTCAGCTGAGTAAAACAGGTCATTTCCACAATATGCAGGTGGTCACTATAGTGAGAAAACCTTACCTTATAAGTATATGGTATTTGCCTGAAACACAGAAGAATGGTCAGTTTGTAGGGTGGTCATTATGCATGGGTGGTCAAGTTGGCAGGTTTTAATATATATATTTATATATACATATATATATAACGTAAAGAACGACGCTTGTATAGGAGAACATTCCGCGCAAGATGAGGAAGGAACGAGCAAGGAAAAAATGAGGTAACCACCCTGGAATCGAACCCGGGATCTTCCGATTGCCGGTCAGATATGATAATCACTACACCATGGTCCTCACTCGGTCAGAAGTCGTAATTCTCCTACATACGCGCAGAAACCAATTGGTTTCTGCGCGTATGTAGGAGAATTACGACTTCTGATCGAGTGAGGACCATGGTGTAGTGGTTATCATATCTGACCGGCAATCGGAAGATCCCGGGTTCGATTCCAGGGTGGTTACCTCATTTTTTCATTGTTCGTTCTCCCTCCTCATCTTGCGCGGAATGTTCTCCTATACAAGCGTCGTTCTTTACGTTAATTATACTGCGTGTTCTTTGCAGTAAAAAAAAATATATATATATATATATATATATATACAGTAAACCCTCGTCCAACGCGGGGGTTAGGTTCCTCGAGAACGGTGCTTCAGGTAAATCCGCGTTGGACAAACTTAATACCTTATGGGATAAATGGGGATACGTGAACGCGGCCGCGTAAAGTCTCCCATTAATACTTAGACACGTAGATTTTTTATTCACACATAAATTAATTTCCTTACCTATATTGTATATGAAATAAGAACGTAATAAAATCATAAACAATGATATTTACATATGATAAATAAAAATATATTAAATGAAAATAACACGTATTTTTTCTTCACTCTTTCGGATGGTGCGTATGGTAGACTCATTCACGTGATACTCGCGGCCAAGTGATGTTACGCTCATACCACCACGCAACTTATCTAGAATCTCTATTTTTTCGGCTAATTTTTACGACTTTTCTTCTCTTCACTATCACTTGTAGATGCTTTAGTTTTGGTGCCATACTGCTGTCTAAGGGTAATAGCAAAACAACGGCAAAATACGACAAAAACAATCCAACACAACTTCACTGAACTTAACGCGTTAGCGGGACTGAGACAAAGGGTGATGCGAGGGGTGACGCGAGAGGGACGGTGATGCGGGAGTGTTGAAGAGTGTAGGAGAAAACACTAGAGCGCGCATTGGCACGCGTACAGTACTACTGTATTAGAGCGTGTTTGGCGGACCGTGTATAATCAAATTTTTTGCTTTCGGCAAATAATTGTTCGCATTTATTTTTCCGTGTATAAGCAAATTCGCGCTGGACAAACACGCGTTGGACGAGGATTTACTATAACCTTCCGCCCGAATTATTCACTCTGACGAAGGTCAAGCTTTTCACTCTACCTTAGACCTACAGTTTAACGTGGAATCCGAACCACGCCCCACCAGCAGCTCAGCGTCTTAACCACTTGGCCACCCAGGGTACCCATTTATCTACCAACCACTTTCTTTATTGTATGGAAGGATGAACAGCTGAGTTTTGCTGCGCGCCGGCTGCCGTCACCAGGTCTCGAACCTGGGGCCGATGGATTCATAGTCAGCGACGCCAAACACTACACCACCGATGTGTATATATATATATTATATATATATTGTGTGGCGCAAAAGTCGCGCATCATAGGAATTTTCGTTGTTGATTATAATATTTTTTTTCTTTTCGGTGGGGGATGGCTGCGAAATTAACAATAGACGAGAGGGTAAGCTTGGTACTAATGTATGGAATACCAGGTACAACAAATCGATGAATTGGTATAGAATTTAATCCCTTATCTAAAAGAAAAAATAATATAGTCAACACTGAAAATTCCTATGATGCTCGACTTTTGCGCCACCCTATATATATATATATATATATATATATATATATATATATATATATATATATATATATATATACAGGGTGTACATAAAGTCAGGATCTATTTTTGTGAAGCACTTGGAAATTATATGGAATTCAATCATAAAATGATAAAGTGGTAACATTTATTAAATAATTAAGAGTAGGATTCGACGTGACGCCCATCAGTATCCCTGCCACAGCTCAAATCGTTCCGCAGCATTTCTAAACACATTCTGGAGCATTTGCGGGGTTATGTTATCTGCAGCAGTTCGTATACGTGTACGTAAGTTTTCAAGACTCGTAATCTTCGTCTGATAGACGTGCGATTTGATAAAGCCCCATGCAAAGAAATCTAAAGGGGTTAAATCTGGTGATCTCGCTGGCCAAGGTCTTTGGTTGCTTCCGCGTCCGATCCAGCGATTTGGAAAACGTCCATTTAGATAATCCTGAACAATTTTGGCATAGTGACAAGGAGCACCATCATGTTGATAGACGACGGGGATAGGATTGTTAGTACCGTCGTCTATCAACATGATGGTGCTCCTTGTCACTATGCCAAAATTGTTCAGGATTATCTAAATGGACGTTTTCCAAATCGCTGGATCGGACGCGGAAGCAACCAAAGACCTTGGCCAGCGAGATCACCAGATTTAACCCCTTTAGATTTCTTTGCATGGGGCTTTATCAAATCGCACGTCTATCAGACGAAGATTACGAGTCTTGAAAACTTACGTACACGTATACGAACTGCTGCAGATAACATAACCCCGCAAATGCTCCAGAATGTGTTTAGAAATGCTGCGGAACGATTTGAGCTGTGCAGGGATACTGATGGGCGTCACGTCGAATCCTACTCTTAATTATTTAATAAATGTTACCACTTCATCATTTTATGATTGAATTCCATATAATTTCCAAGTGCTTCACAAAAATAGATCCTGACTTTATGTACACCCTTATATATATATTAGGGATAACTGAAAAGGAAAAATGAAACAAAATTTTGTATTTTTTGTTTTTTGTATTTACAAAAGATTTCATTAAAGAATTTAACAAGTTATTTATTGTCAGAAAGATTTATTTTCTTTTTCTTTGTTTCTTTTCCATAAATTCTTAATATAATATTTTTATTTTTATTTATTGTGGGTAAAAAACAAAACATTTACCTATTATTTCAATATGAAAAAAAACATATATATATATAAATATATATATATTGACTAGAACATTAATTTCAGTTGGTCTTTTCAGAAATGTTTCGATATATATATATATATATATATAAATTTTTAATACACACCCACAGCGAAAAATGAAAAGCGATTCCAAGGTTTTCGAATAATTGACAACATTTCGTCGTTCCCTGGCGAGGTGCTCTAAACTTCTAAAGCACAAAAAAGGCCTTGGAATAGCTTTTTTTTTCCTTGTGGGTGAGTATATATATATATATATATATATATATATATATATATATATATATATATATATATATATCCTATTATGAAAATAATTGTAACAAAATACTAGAAATGCAATTAAGCGAATATAATTTAGGCCAAAAATTGTAATAATATATATATATATATATATAATAGTAAATTATTTTCTCATATAAATTATGATCATGGCACTTTGTATCGAATGTCACGTTATTATTATCATTTTTACCTTTTAAATATATATTTTTTTGTTTTTTTATTAAATCAATTTACATTCAGAACAAAAAGATTTATACTTCCGGTTAGTAACTGAAACATAAATCAATTTACTATTGAAAAGTTTTTATTATCCATTATTTTCAGGTCGGGAAAATAAAGAAAAAATATATACACTCGTGTGTGTATATATATATATATATATATATATATAAGAAATAATTAATTTTAATTTTTCAAACAATTTCATTATTATTATTATTATTATTATTATTATATTATTATTATTTATGATAAAAGTATACTTTTTCTCAGAAAATTAATTATCTTTAATAAATTTAACTCCTATTGTTGAATGTAAAACAAGTGACCAGAAATTTAATTAGTAAAGTACAATTAATGTTTAAAAGAAATTTGAAAAAGAAAAAAAAATATATACACAGTATATATATATATATATATATATATATATATATATATATATATATATATATATATATATATATATAATTGAAAACAAATATAATTAAAAATATTTCATATTTTTGATTTACAATATTTATAATACTTTTCTTTATACCATAAAGAAAATATTACAAGAATTACCTTTTAAATGTTATTTGGAGAATTATTATTATTATTATTATTATATTATTATTATTATTATTATTATTATTATTATTATTTATGTTCTGTTCAGAGTTGCCAGTTAGTCACTAAACGTTAAAAAATAAGCTGAGCTTTTCATTGAATATAAACTCTTCATATATATATATATATATTGGTATTATGCAGAGAACAATAATTATATATTATTATATTTATATTAAGATTTAAAAGGCATTTTATAAATTGAAGATTATAGCTGAATTGTGATGGGGTAAAAAAATTGAAGTTATTACCTTCTTGGTTGAGAAGTAGATTTAAGAGAGAGTTATGACCTTACACCTTACGCAGTGGGTCTATAAAGGTTGTTATTGAATGTCACGAACACAAATAAGTGTGATAATACATCTTAAGGACTAAATTCATATTCGTGTCGGCCTACTTTTGAACCGTATTGACCGCGGTCAAACTCTTTCTTATAACTCCTCCTTAGCCAGTCGGGCTTTTCTATCTATTCTACTAGTTCAAGTTGATTGAGCTTATAAAGTGCACATGAGAGTGCAGATATGCAATAATAAATACTAATTTCCACCAATGTAGTACTGACTTAGTAAATCCTATATTGTTATAATAATAATAATAATATTTATAATATCTTCAATAAAAACATATATGAATAATGGCTCATTCTATAATATATAGAAGGAGAGAGATATATTATACATTTATTACAATGAATATTTACATATCTTTGGTAGAAAGAACTTAAATATATTCAAAAACCATTTAGTGGACACTGGACAAGATATTAAGATGGATTTAATACCAATAAACTCTCTATTTATTATAATCATTAACACCTCCGTTATAAGGAGTTTATATATAAGTTTATTGTATTAAAATTGTCCAAATTCGGAACTATTCTCGATAGTTTTCCTCAAAAAGTTTCTCAAGTTTTCGTTCGTTCGTTTATTCGTTCACTTCCATCACTATGATGTCATATTCCGTCATATTACGACACAACTCGATGCAACTTATTTCTTGAGGAAGTTCTCTGTTTTCGATCGTAATTTCTTTCGGGGGCGAGGAAAAGGGGTGAGGAAGTAATTGTTTGTAAGTGTTTTTTACGCCTTAAGCTAATTTGTACAAGGATAAGATTATTACTCACGGTTATTCCATTTATATTCACTTCGATAACTCCTTATATTAATCAGTATATTATCAGTGATATTAGATAGCGTTGATTACAGATAAATTTTTTATTATTATTATTATTATTATTATTATTATTACTTCGACGACTTTCATTATTAGTTTTTATACGAATGATTGTCTTTATTTTCGTGAACTGAAGCTATTTCTTCACTTAAAACCGAAACACCTAAAATGGAAAAAGTTTTTAAACAGGAAAGAATTTAAAACAAAAAAATAGAGAAACAAAAGGCAAGACGATTTCTAAGGATGGAAATGACACACTGAAATGAGTCTACAATGGAAATGACCCTAATTTCCTAAGTCCCCCTGAGGAAGTTTATCACAGGGTCCTCCTTCGTTTGTTGAGGTCTTCCTCCTCCTTCCTTCTCTTTTAGGAGGTCTTCCTTGGACAGAAGGAAACAGGTCATTGGGACTGATGGCGAGCCGCCTCCTGCATCGCCGCTTGGGCGTAACTGTAGCTCCACCCACTCGCTGCCGCCCATCTCTCGCTGGCCGTCCACCTATCTCCAACCGATGCCCATTTGTCACCCATGGACGCCCATTTATCGTTCATGGATGCCCATTTATCGTTCATGGATGCCCACTTGTCACCGACGGCCGCCCATCGCTCACCCGCCGAGTGCCATCGTTCCCCCGCTTCCCCTTGGTCGTGCCAGGAGGCGGCGGAAAGGCACCGCCCACTCACGCCCTCGTCGCCCCCCGCCGCCGCCGCTGTCGTTGAAGCGGAGGGTGAGCGAGCGGAAAGAGACGAGGGTGCTGTGGGCGGACGGCGGGGCGGGGCGGCCAGCCACTACGGGACCGGCGTGTGGGCGGGCATGGGCGTGTGGGCGGATGCCATGGAAGCCATGGATGTCATGGATCCCATGGATCCCATCATGGATCCCATGGATGAGGGGTGCATGCCGGAGGTCATTTGTTTCTGCGAGGCGGCGAACTTCATCCTCTTCTGTTTCTGACGCTGGTTGCAGAACCACACTCGAACAACGTTCTTTTTGAGGTCCAGCTTCTCCGCGATCGCTGCGATCTTTTCTCCCGAGGGGCGCGGCTGCACTGCGAAGTACGCCTCCAGGGAGCGCTTTTCTGGGGCTGCGATAGATGTCCGCTTCCGCTTCTGACCGGAAATAAAAGAGTTAGCCAAGGAACTCTTTACTCAATCATATTAACATTAACATTAATTCACGAGTATTTCGGGAAATCGAAATGATACTCAAAAGTTTTCCCTTAACACGTTTTCGTTCATATATATATATATATATATATATATATATATATATATATATATATATATATATATATATGATCAGCGAAGTTAAGCGACATTGGGTCTGGGTTGTAGTTGGATGGGAGACCGTCCTCCGCGCTCAGATTATGTAGCGACCCGTGGTTCGGATCCCACGTAAAGCTGTAGGTCCCCTCCGGCATATGACCTTAAATGTTGCGAAGGAAGTTAAACAACCCCAATAATATATATACATATATATATATATGGAATGAATTTTACAATTAAACGTGAAATAAATAAATGATGCAAACCCATGAGGTGTACTGCTGAATACACGAAAGACCTTGGAATCGCTTTTCCTTTTTCCTTGTAGGTTTGCATTATATATATGATGCAAACCCACAGGGAAAAAGAAAAATGATTCCAAAGCCTTTCGTGTATTCAGAAATACACCTCGTCATTCAATTCACGTGTTTAATTGTGAAATTCATCCCATACACACACACACACACAATATATATATATATATATATATATATATATATATATATATATAATATTTAGTAGAAATCCAATGACAAGGAGAAATGTAAATGCCATGAAAAGTCTTCTTTATTGCGCAACGTTTCGAGCAATACGCTCATCTTCAGGCTGTTTAATAACAATGTGAAATAAAATCCTGCAAGACCGACACATTTCAAGAAAATAACAATCCAGTTTTGACTTGAGAAACTTTCGTGAAGTCTTCCAAACATGGCGATAAGCCCTGAGGCCATCTTGTCCATACCTTGAATATATATAATTATGCGGGTTGCTTCTACAGAGCTTCAATTTAATATTTAGTAGAAATCCAATGACAAGGAGAAATAAGACTTTTCATGGCATTTACATTTCTCCTTGTCATTGGATTTCTACTAAATATTAAATTGAAGCTCTGTAGAAGCAACCCGCATAATTATATATATATATATATATATATGCACCATAATGAGATTAGAATGGTTTCACACTAACAATAATAATAATATAATTATTATTATTATTATATTATTTGGAATTTCTGGGCGCCCCTTTAATTTAATAGTATATATATATATATATATATATATATATATATATATATATGGGCTACGTCGTGGCCAGTGTCGTAACACCGCTTCCCGGAGATCAGCGAAGTTAAGCGACATTGGGTCTGGGTAGTAGTTGGATGGGAGACCGTCCTCTGCGCCCAGTTGCCCAGTTTATGTAGCGACCCGTGGTTCGGATCCCACGTAAAGCTGTAGGTCCCCTCCGTCATATGACCTTAGATGGTGCGAAGGAGGTTAAACAACCCAAATTAAAAAAAATATATATATATATATATATATCGAGAGAGAGAGAGAGAGATATGCAATTCTTGGATTTTGAGTAATACCAGATATTTGTCTTCGTAATTTAAACTGTCAACCAGACATATATAATAATTGAATTATAATTTATAGTAATTAATTAATAATTAATTTGCTTGACCAAAGTTCTTCCATAATTATTTTGTAACTAGAAATCGTAATTTCTTTTTATCTTTTAGAATGAGTGTTTGCAAAGGTGAATAAGAAATAGATAACTTAATAAATATATTAAAGAAATAATCAAATTTAAAGATAAAAATATGCGATGAAGAGATACTAATTAATTTTTTTCCCACTTATAGAAATAAATTTATAGTTTAATCAAGTTTAACTCCAGTGTCATCTATTTTTCTTCGGTAGTGCCCTAGAGTCTTTTTTTCGTTCTCTTTGTTCAACATCCAGTTCTTTTCCCTCTTCCCCAACACTACGTAACTTCAAAATGAACTTTTACAGTTTCCTTTTGGACGTAATAAATAGCGAATGTTTTATTTCATTTCAAATTTCAATATTTTTAGTAACTTCTCAATTTCCACTTATTTAATTTCTTAATTTTCATTAAATTTCGCGGCACTCTGTTGGGAAACATTAATGTAGTCAATAAGACATTGGTATTGCATATATGTGACATTCTAAACTTTAGCAACATTTGTATTCAGTTAAGAAAGTAATGATTCCAAAAGCGTTTGCCGTGAAAACAGTAGAAATGTGCCGCGAAAAATTGAGCAAAGTTAATTTTTTTATACGTTTGTACTCAACTTAGAAAAAGTATGACGTCAATTTTAAATCTCTGTGGAAGTGTGCCGCGAGACCAAAGTGTGTAGTGAGACGAAAGTGTGCCGCGAGACCAAAAAAGTTTGGGAAGCACCGATTTAAGGTATTTTTATTAAATTTGTCGCTTCACAGTTTCATGGCATTAAATAAGAAAAATATATTGCGCGAGTTTATTCACATAACTTCCCACTTAACCCTCTTAGGACTGTAAAAGTGCGTACCAGACACTCGCCAGGTAATGGCACCTACTAGCCAGCCCCCCGTAGTTCAGTAGGAAATATCGTCTCCCTGTAAGCGAAATGAAGTTTTGGGGGTTCGGCTGCCATGGAGTTGGTTAATAATAATAATTCGGGAGTTAGCGCAATGAGTCGCATTAGTCTAGCAATTCCTGTTGGCCTGAGCGCTGTGCGAGCTTCTGGCTCTCCTTTCTGATTATTATTATTACCAGCTTACCATCTTTAAATTTCCAGAATGCACTCTTCAGCTCGTTACTGGCTAGCAGGTGATCGGGTTTTTACAGCCATATATATATATATGTATAGAAACGACGTAAGTATAGAGGAGTGTTCTGCACACGAGGAAGAGGCCCGTGGTGTGGTGGTAGCATATCTGACCGGCAATCGGAAGATCCTGGGTTCGATTCCCGGGCGGTCACCTCATTTTTAATTTGTTCGTTATTTCTCTCCTCGTGTGCAGAACACTCCTCTATACTTACGTCGTTCTATACATTAATATACTGCGTGGTCATTGCAGTTAAATGTGTGTATATATATATATATATATATATATATATATATATAATATATAGGGCCTACACACACGATATTCATCTACATTTCATCGTAACTTCTCTAATTACATCTATACCCCATATAATGTAACTGCAATACCTACCTATATACATATACCCATCGTATTTAAAAAAAAAAATCAGTTTATTTTAAAGAAAAAAGTCACCCCAAATTTCAAAATGAGGTTTTGTTCCCATAATAAATTTGGTTTGTCACAAATCTTGTCTTTCTTTTTTTTATTATTTTCTATAATCTTCAAAAGTTAAAAAAAAAAATTCTTTCAACGGAACTGGAGATATCACGCTTAATTTTTGTAATGCCAAAATTGTCACATTATTGTCACAACTTTCTTCTAGTGGTGACTTCTTGGTTGGCTGATATTCACCACAAAAGTTTAGTCCTACTGTCACACATATAATTTTGGTTTTATTCTTTTTTTTTAATTTTTTATTTTACTTTTTTTTTTAATAAATGTCACAATGTAAAGATTTCTTTCTCGTTTTAAAAATCCACAAATAGTTTTACCGATCTCTCTCTCTCTCTCTCTCTCTCTCTATATATATATATATATATATATATATTATGCATTTGGACCGGTCTGGACCGCTAGTTTTCATTCTTTGCAAGTATATAATATATATTGTGAATTTTAGCCAAACTACTTGCTTGTTTTATATGTAATAAGAGTAACGCTTGAATAACACGTTTCTGGCACAGTTTGTGACTTAACTGTGTGAATTAGCACGTTTGGATTCTGGACTGATCCCAGGTTCTCAGGTTTCATCAATAAATAATGCGTAAAGTAAATTTATACGCAAAATTAACCAGTATATGGAGAAATGAAATTAATAATTGACGAAGCGCTTTAGTGTTTTCTTACATTAAGAAGTGTGAACTCAGACTGATTTGTATGTCAGAATTTATATAGTATTAAAAAAGAAATCGTAATCCGAGATCACAACTCCGTTCTTTCTCAGTAACCTTTCTGAAGGGGAGGGAATTCCCAAATCAAGGATGCACTTTAATTTGATAAAAAGTAAATGGTTTTGGAATCACGATTGCGGATCTTTCCCGACACAAATACACTCTGGATATACAATATGTCATTTTGAGCAGTGTTTCTCAAACTTTTTCACACGACCTCACACTAAATTACGATTAGAAATGTACGGCGCACCAATTTTTAAAAAAATATTTTTTCATACATTAGACATTCTTAGAACTCTAGCACCCTGGAGCCTCTAACAAAGGGGAGGCAGGCCCTTTTACTAAGAAGTGTGCATCCAACTAGAAGCCAGGTCAGTCAGCTTCTCGTCAAAGGCTTCTTCCTCGGGCTTTCCATAGCTGCTTCTACGGTATGTATAAGAGAATGTTGTGCGACTCAAGGTATACCCTTTGATATAAGTCCAAATGAGAGGGACAGTTCACCCGGGTCTAATTTGATCTTTACTACTGTTATTTGAATTTACTTCTTCGGAACAGGGCACAGATTGTCCTCCGCGAGCAGTATTTAAGAGTATATAATATTAACACTTAAAAGTATATAACTTATTACTAGCTGAAATATTTTGCGTATCTCGCGGCACACTTGGATTCATTTCGCTGCTCACTGGTGTGTCGTAGCACCGGTTGAGAAACACTACTGATAGAGAGATTGTTGGTAGATCTGGTTTTTATACTTAACGGTTCAGGTCGACTAAGATATTTTTCATATATCTCTAATAACTTTCAACCGATTCCTTTTATTTACGTATAAGACATTCTATTTATCATAAACCCCGCGAGAGTATACTCGTTAATACTCGTAGTTAAATGGGCCAAAAACTAAAGAAATATCTAGATTGTACCATGTTTCCATAATCACAGAAATGCCATTGTTGTTAAACAGAATATAGGCTATTGCGTTCCTAAATTTAAAGAATTAAAAACCTGTATTTAAATAATAAATACGTATACGCAAAACTGAAATGAAGGATATGTGAATGAAATGATTCCCGGACATATTTTTTGGTTAGGTAATTCAGGGAAGAGAAACAGCCTTAAAAATCCATAGGGACAGGTTTTTATTAAATGTGGTAACATAATCAGTGATGAGGGCCACAAATTGGCACAGCGCTCGAGCCAAACAAATTTGCGGCCCATTGCGCTAACTCTTGCATGGATTATTATTATTATTAACCAGCACCATTGGGAGTCGAACGCCCGACCTCGGCCTTCACTTCATTTATAGGGAAACGTGTTACCCACTGAACTACGGGCGCCGGTTATTAAATATGATAGCTCAGTAGCTAAATAGTTTCTCAGCTGTAGGATACTGCTCATTATATTGGTCTGAAGATGAAAATAGGTTTGCTGGTATATCATTTGTTGGAAAATAATTGGTTATATTGCCATGAGTAAACAGAAAAATTTGAATACTGCTTTATATAATTAATTTTAATACTGAGGTTAATATATATATATAATATATTATATATATATATATATATATATATATAAGTAAATTAGTTCGGCAGAACATGCGTTTAGTAAATAAAGCGAAATAAGTTACGCAATGTTTAGAAAATGTTTAATTCAGGTAAATTACTTTACTAATGTTACTGTTTTACAAAATACTGTACTTTTTCATTAATTTTTCTTACAATTTAATTAAAGTCTGTATATATGAAATGAGCAGTTACGGACACTTTTTTTTTTGTGAATCATTCCAATTGTTTGGATATACTTCTTAACGGTGCTCTTCCAATATGTGCTCTACCGCGAAACTGTGATCTACCATATTCCAATACGTGCTCTACCGTGAAACTAGCCTTATAAGGCTAACTAACGAAAATATCATGACTTAACCTAACCAATCGTTAGGTCAACTATACGCCCTTGACGATTGGTTAGGTTAAGTCGTGATATTTTCGTTAGTTAGCCTTATAAGGCTAACTAACGTACCTGCTGCTAATCCGAATAATCTAAGGTAGATCACGTATTGGAATGTAAATTTTAAGGTAGAGCACATATTGGAAGAGCACCCTTCTTAACTTGTAAAGTGATTTAGTTTCAACACGAATAGAATTCATATACACACAATATATATATATATATATATATATATATATATATATATGAGTCGAGTACCGACAAAAATCAAATTTTACAAGACATTTCAGAGTGGATATCAGATTCAAAAGACCATATGCAGATTGGTTATATATACTGTATATATATATCAGAAAATGAGAGTAAAAAGTAACAAATCATGAGTGAAGAAGACGATGTTTTTCTGTTCAAACTCTTTTAATCGCCTAAATTGTTTAAATAAATATTGAAAAAAAAATTCTTTTTCACCTCAGCTTATTATTCTGAGTTCCTTTAACTTTATTTAAAGTTAAAAATACGAACAGGTCATATGAATCATAATAACTTTTAGTGTCTGTGTGACTTACGGTAAATGTCAGTTTGACTAACTGAAAAGAGTTTAAATCTTTCGACGAGCTTCTTAGTCATGATAACCTTAAATGTGAAAGTAATTTAGTTACTCTTCCGTTATTAAAGATATATATAGTACAAATATAACCGAGTAATAATGTAATGTAATTCGGCAATTATTATTTTGTTTATAACAATTCGCAGTTTTCTCGTAGAAGATTTGAAGTGTTTTTACAACTTGGACATTAGTTGATTAATTATTAATTGAATGAATGATTTGAGACACGAAAAGGTTGGAAAATTTAAGACTTTGTTCTTATTTCCGTCTTTTTTTGTTTTCTGACTATAGTTTGGTTGGAGGTAGAAGTGGGTCCGCTTCTCTACCATATTCCGTGAGAGGTGTTGGCGTTCCGTCGCTGACAACTATAATTGCCATGTTTTTAGGGGGACTGTTAGTTTTCTTCTCGGGTTAGTAGGCCATTGGGTTCGGACCCCAATCTATATGGAGAACTCGCTCTTATCTAGAGAAATCCGACCGAACACGCCTGGTTGAGCTCGGGAATCTTTTCTCTCTTCTTACGCTCCCATTTCTCTTTTCGCTTTATCTCTACCATCGCCCCTTTTCAACTTTTCATTTTTCTTCTTCGCTTTTCTTAATTCTTATGGAACTTACCCCGACTCCTCTATATTAATCTATTAAGCAAAATAACTCTCCACTTCTGTCTGAAAAGGGTAACTAATCCATTGATGAGTATCATTATATAGGGTGATCCAGAGAAATGGGACCCAAAAGAAACCCCTGTAACTCTTAAAGTATAAGTCCTTTTATAAAATCATACGCATCATTCGAAAGAGGATAGTTACAAGTTTGTACAGGATTGTGTAGGTTTTGACAATACAAGACAAGATAAGATACAAAACAAAATAAAAGTGTTAGTTAAAACTAACCCTTCAAGATGACTGCATGGACTGTGGAACAGCTGCGTTTCATAACTGAGCAATTATGAGCATGGAAGAAGTGTAGTTTCAGCTCAAAGATCTTTCAAGACAAATTTTCAGATGTCAAAATCACCTTCTAAGAAAGTAATCCGTCGGTGTGTCAGAAATTTTTCCCTAACTGGCAGCATTGGAAAAAGAAAACCAACTGGAAGAGTGCGCACAGCAAGGATAGACGACATCATTAACAGAACTCATGAAATTGTACAGGATAATCCTAACATAAGCATCAGACGTGCTTCTCAGCTGTTAGGAGTTGGATATGGAACAATACACCGTATATTCAAGCAAAATTTAATGCTCTTTCCATATAAAACAGTGCAACAACTAAACGATGGAGATTTCGCACGAAGACGACAATTCTGTCAATGGATCCAACAGAAGGTAAATGACACCACCAATTTTCTAGCAACTTTGATTATGTCAGACGAAGCCCATTTTCACTTGAATGGAATTGTAAACAAACAAAATTGTCGTTTCTGGGCAACAGAAAATCCATTGAATATTACCGAAGTCCCGTTGCATAGTCAGCGTGTAACTGTTTGGTGTGGTCTTACTGCATCTCAGATCATAGGGCCGTACTTTTTCGAGGATTCCACGGAAACACGGTCACTGTAAATGGTGATCGCTACGAAAAAATGTTGACCGATTTCCTTATTCCTAAATTAAGAGATCTTTGTCTAGAAAACCACTGGTTCCAACAAGACGGAGCTACCTGCCATACCACGAGGAACTGCGTGGCAGTTTTGCGTCAAACGTTTCCAGGCGAGTTAATCTCAAGATTTGGAGACGTTGAATGGCCCGCAAGGTCTCCGGATTTTTCTCCCTTAGATTATTATCTCTGGGGATATTTAAAGAGTAGGGTCTACAGAAATAACCCAACGACCTTGCAAGAATTGAAGGCCGCCATCACAAATGAGATACAGGCCATACCACCGCACACTCTTGCAAAAGTGATGCAGAACTTACAAGCGAGAACACTGGAATGCTTGGCAACTAATGGAGCACATTCGAAAGGAGTCATTTTAAAAAAATAAGTATTTCATAATAAACTTGTAACTCTACTCTTTCGAATGATATATAGTTTTTATGAAAGGAATTAAATATTAAGAATATTTGGCTTTTTTTTATGGGTCCCATTTATCTGGATCACCCAATATAAATATGACGTACTCTAAATTATACGATAAAGACAGTACGGCACGGAGCTTGCTTGGACGAGTGGCATGTATCAATGTCCACTTGGACACGATACAATAGAAAAATGTGCCCATAAAGACACCAGCAAAACCACTTTCATTTTCAGTACGTATAACAATGTTTCGCTATTTTTCAAAGGGTAACTCATCTACTTGAACTGTTGAAAAATAGGCAGAAGGACTAAGTGACACGCAACGAAGACACGCATTCAGGGTCAAACTGATTTTGAATCTAGTTTTCATAACTTCAAAATGGTTAAAACAAGTGACAACAATAAACCTAACCGTCAAATATGGCAAGAAACAGTTTTAACAGTCAGGGAAGACCCCAGTTAGACTGATTAATTTGGTTCAACTTGCTTATTTTTAATTTTCTCTCTCTAAATATATATATTTTTTAAGTCTCATTATTTAGATAGTGAAACAAATAAGACTCGTTGGGTTAAGCTGAAATTATGATGAAAAGTAAACTTAATAATTCATAATTCAATTAATTAAAAATCATTAAAAAGTTACTTTTCCCGAGTTATTCCAATCAATTTTGTGGTTCTTACCTTGCGAAATATATGCAGAAATATCTCAGTATAAGTAATATATCAAACGTCAGGTAATCATTATCGATTACAACTGATTAATTTTTTTTAAATGTAATCATGTACTCTCGTCAAAATAATCCTAATCGCTGATTACTTACACGATTACACTGGCGCATGTACCGTAATGCATCCATCATGGATTGTTGTAGATGAACTGAGATGAATTATTCCTTTCACAGACCATAAAACGTGGGAAACTATATGAGAACTAGGTTAAGATGTTACCATACAAAGTGCATTTAATGAGTTCCCTTTACAGGCTAACAACATTTTTTCTTGCAACATGTTTTCTGATGGACAGATTTTTTCAGGGTTAGAATAAGCTAGGTTAGGTTAGGTAAGATTAACTTAGTTTACTATAGTGTTTATAGAATGTTTCGCCGACGAAATATCTGTACATCCTTAGGTCACGGATTACATAATAACCAGCTAGGACATTCAATTACGTTAAGTTTTTCCCATCAACCAGATATCGTTAGGGACATTTCTAAGAAATAATTCATCTTTCATTCATGCAAATATAAAATTTGTTACTTGTACAATGCTTGTACTAAAGAATTGAGATTTGTTGCAAATAACCTGAGTACCTGACCATTCTTTAGAAAAGTTTTTAGTAACGGCTGGTTGCTAAACAGGTTATTATTACTTTTTTTTATGAAAGTGACCCTTCTGATTATTAGCCCTTTAACGCCGGAATTTTTTGTAAGGTTAAATTATGAATGTGTGCATTAAAAGCCTTACCAAATTGTACCGGTGGTCCATAAAGGGTTAGTTATTGTGCTTAAGTTTAGTATGCGAAGCGCCTTTGGATGTGTTGATTAATGTTCGGTTGATTTTGAAGTTGTGCGTGTTTTTTATAATGTGATTTTGAAACATTCCGTGTTCTTCATGTTACAGATACAGCCCTTCATGTTAGAACATTTCGACATGCCAGATTCTATAAAGGGCGTATATAAAGCCAGGAGGAAACATTGCTTCCTCCTGATATGAGCTCAAAGCAAAACACCGTCCAACCTTGTCACTCATCTCCAGGTAAATAATGAATACTGCGATTTATATTTTATCTCCAAAAGGAGCATCTGAAATATCTATGCAAAAAATGGTGTCGAAGGTTATTCGTTGTTATGTTGCGTACATTTTTGATAGTTTCGTTTTAAGCTTCACTAAGTCAGACAGACTACTACACTGAAAATGGAAATATGTCGAATCGCTCAAAAAATTGTCAGAGTGACAAATTTTAAACTTGTCAACCTTCTTCGACAGATATAAGTAAGAGTAGAGAAAATTTCATAAAAAAAATGTCCATCCTCTGACATTTCTTAATGTGTCCAAAACTCGTCAAAAATATACTGTACATTTAAGTTTTGGACAAGTTAATTTAGGAACACACATTTTGCGAATAAGACCTTTTCAAAATCTGATATGTTTTAGTGTCGAAATCGAATTTAAAATATACACCTATATTTTTGTGTGCACTTTTTGTTCACATCCATTTTGAAAGTACCAATTATAATTTAAATGGTAATTTATAATTAAAAATATTTGAAATAAATTCTGTGGTTAACTTTTAGTATAACCTGCCACCTGAATATGAGTAATGCGTATTACCATAAGATTTGTTATGATTTGGAATGCACGAAACTGTATCTTAAAGTGTGTGAAAATGCATTATTATAAAGTTCCAAGCCCCAATAAGAATCTCCAGAAATTACACATTTATTACCCACCGCCATGACGCGGGGAGGATCGAGGAAAGAGGATAGGGGAGGAGAGACGCACTGACCAATCAGCGCCGTTCTCAGTAATTAACGTAACACATGCGCTTAGGTAAGGTTAGGTTAGGTTAGGTTAATCCATGTTTCTATTAGTCTTTGGTATGTCTTATTCTAATCTGATGTTCTGCTTTTGTGCAAATAGGCCAAAACCGTGTGTTAGTTTTAACTTTAAAAAAAAAAAAAATTGCACTTTGGCTCATTTGCACAAAAAATGAACACCAGATTTGAATAACGCACATCAAAAACTAGAAGAAACATGGACTTTTATAGGAAAATTGTGGTGGGCGGTAATACTAAAAAGTTATCGATTCTCTTAACACTAAAAATCAGCTGTTTAATTTCTTTAATTGTATAAACTGTACTTATTTGTACGTGGAATATCTATTTGTAAATGTAAAAATAAATTAGTTACCCTTTTGATACACAAAATATATACAGTAGTACAAATGTGACCAAATAAAATTTAATGTACTAATGTAATGTAATTCTGCAATTCTTACGACTTGTATAGTATGATAATTCGTTGTTTTCTTTTAAAAGTTTTTAAATGAGTGAACGACTTCGACACGTTTTGTTTGTTTATAACTTATAATAATATTAAAATGTTCGGTACTAACTGCAAAAGGTAATTAATTCACCCATCATGGATAGATGAGTCACTGTTTCTAACAAGAATTATGAAGTTATTTTCATGATTCCAGCGAAAGTATGAAACTCCGTGACTTTAATAAATGACGTAAGTGAAACGCAAACCCTACATGATACTGTGTAATTGTCATAGGACAAGGCAATTTCATAAAACCTGCCTATTTGGACATAGCTTGGGCAGGATTTACAATGTTAATTAACATGCTTTTGATGTCCAATTGTACTCAATATTATATAAAAAATTTGTCTGTTGAAGCACCATTAGAACAAGCCTAATTCTGTCCAGTGGCCAGCTTTCCACTTTCAGTGTAGTATTATAAAAGGTCATAAGACACTCTGAACGATTTATTGCTCTAGGACCACCAAATGTACAATTAATAGTTCATTCAGTTTCACGAGTAAGTTTGCCTGTGTGGTTAGTCCGAGTGTCTCAAACTCATTTTGGCTGCGGGCTACAAAATGTACGTCAGTCTGCAGGCCAAGGTTAAAAGTAAATAGTTTAAGACTAATACGAATTTGTGGCAACTAGATATTAAAGTATATTTAAATAAATATTGTTTTAATGGGAGTCCGTAAGAAATCGGGCCCGAGTCAGTTTGGCACAAACAACCGGAAACGTTTAGTGTCTAGAGGAGCACACCATCCAACAATATTAGACTATACCGTCAAGTGCCAAGGGAAAGCAGGCATTCAGCAGGTACGGTTTTTAAAAAGTAAAAAGAGGGAAAGCGCGCAACATGAAATACGTTGTGGTGAATTTGGCTCTCTCAATTCGAGAATCGCTGCTTTGCTGAGTACACTTCATTCGATATCGTGTTGGGCGTGTTTGAGGCCCCAGCCTTTAGTCACTCTGCTAATTCCAGTTATACAGCGATCATATTCATTCATCTACAATTTTCTTTGTAAAATTTGATATTTTATTGGCTTTTTGTTAAAGTTAATTTAAATTACTACTTTCGTGTTCTTCGTTAGTCTGATTACTTAGGACAATTAATTTATATGCTTATTATCTCAACTTCCGACTGAAGTATTCGTGAGTAGGATTTGTCAAGTAGTTGTTGCGGGCAAAAGTCTGAATACTCGCAATATGGCTTTTCCCACGTTTCGTATGTTGATTTATATTTGAGGCTGCGTTGTATTCAGTGTGTTACAGAGTTACAGGCTTATTTAATAAAGACCCTAAGATCCACTTTAGGCTGGCCGAAGAAGGGGAAAAAAGCAAATTAAAATAAAGAATACTGAAAACTGATACCATGCTTACACTTATAGTCGTGTAAAATTTTCACACAGGAATAGTACTAGTAGTAGCAGTAGTAAAGTATAGAACAGATAAGGCTCTCCCTCCTCCGCCAGCCACTGCTAACGGAAAATTGTTGTGAAAGAAGATTTATAGGGAAGTAGGAAAATATAATAAAAAAATAGCTTCAAAGTTCATTCACACCATGCGTACACTTATCTCTGTACCAGTTTGCGCATTAGATGATAGTGGAAAATAAGGACAGCATGAAACAATAACCTACTGAATCCATTCTACACCATGCATTTTTTAAGGAATTTGCTTATGTATTATATACAAGAAGGCATTATTTCTTTGATGAATATTGAGGCCTTCGGACTGGGAGACTTTTAAAAATTAATTAGATACATTGCCATTTTTGCACTGAATTACGTAGATGAAGGAGCACTGATACAGAGGCATCTCCAGCTGGTCAGCAGACCAAAGTTTAAGAATTTCAACGAAAGTGTACATCAAGTATGTAATTCTCATCTGTTTTATTAAAAAGATTTATCATAACGTAATTTATACTGCGTCCTTCGCATAGAATTATTCAGATAAAGAAGCACTGATCCAGAGGCACCTCCAGCTGGCCAGCAACCCCCAATTTAAGAATTCCTCCGACAGTTTACATATGTATAATTTTTTTCTTTCTTTATGAAATTGTTACACACTATTTAAAACTAAAGTTCTACTCTAGCTAAGTGGCTTTCCTAAAGTTGAATATGTCTATTCGGAGGTTTAGACTCCTGAGAATTCCTACCATGCTTCTCATCATCTGAGAACTCCCAGTGTTCTTAATCCAGACCAGATCAGCGTGTCCTACTACATTTATTACAAAAGAGAGCTTAATACTTCTGTATAAAACTACAAAAAGTTCTCTCGCTAGCTAAGTTAAATATACCGCGATTTTCTTGAAAAATACTAACAATCCTACACTGTATACCAAAATAGCATCCCTGTACGTCTGTACGAAGGTTTTGATACCGAGAGATCCCATCAAGCTTCCCTACTCTACCAATTGGGTATCATCTCAGAACTCCCAGTGCTCTGAAACGAGACCCGACCAGCGCCTCTACCACATTTATTACAAAGGAAATACAGGGTGTTTCAAAAGTATGGAATCATAGGAATATTTAGTTTTATATATATATATATATATATATATGATGAATAAAACCACGAAGGAAAGGAAACACAGAATGGTGCTCAAGCGCTTTCGTCTAATGACATCCTCAGGAACACTGAAGTACATAAAGAGTTACAGCCGATAAATAGGTTACAGAAAAAAAAAAAAAAAAAATATATATATATATACAATAAACGGAGAAACAAAATTAAAGGATTGTGGGAGGGGCACACAAATTTATAAGGAAAAACTATCGATTTTTAGCACAAGATTAAATGAATTGTTTCCAACCAATGTTATAGATAAAAAAAAAAATATACAAATTTATACTGGAAATCTGCCCGGGTTTTAGCACTCTGCTCTTTTTGTATATAAAAATTTAAAAATTATCGATTTTTAGCACAAGATTAAATGAATTGTTTCCAACCAATGTTATAGATAAAAAAAAAATATATATACAAATTTATACTGGAAATCTGCCCGGGTTTTAGAACTCTGCCCTTTTTGTATATAAAAATTGAAAAATAAAAGTTATTAGGGTGGCATACAAGTTTACCAAAGATTTAGCGTCCTACCTTTCTTATCTAAATCTGTTCTGAAGGAATTCAAAACAACAGGATCGAGTTGAAAAAGACCTTCGCTTATGTTGAAGTTATTTGTAAGTTGGATAATGGCAGACTCAAGAATATTTCTATTAACAATGTTGCTAGAGTGAAATAAAACTGAAGCATTATTCCAATCAATACAGTGGGATAACTCTGACAAATGGACAAAAAGGGCACTGGAAACTGTCCTGTTCTAACGGAATATTGATGCTGTTTTATACGTGTGTGCAAATCCTTTCCCGTCTGACCTATGTAACAGGAATCACATTGTTTACAACCAATTTTATAGATAATGCCTGAATTATTGGTAGGGCTATTTTTTACTATGATATTTTTCACAATATTGTTATATGAAAATACTACATTAATACCAAAAGTTTAAGTACATTAGCAATGCCTAAAAAGCCCGGGAAAAATGGAAGTACTAAAATATTTTTTGACAAAGTACGAGTGTTATTATTGACACGATAGAAAGTTCGTTTTGCCTTGTTGAGACAAGATTCCATAAACGCAGATGGATAACACAGATCACTTCCAATACCGTTGATTTTTTCTAATTCGGCATCGATGTATTCCGGACTGGCGATCCTAAGGGCGCGGAGAAACATTGAAGAAAAAATGGCCTTCTTAGTGGGGGTGTCATGTCCCGAGTAAAAGTGTACGTAGGACAAATTGTTTGTTTTTTCCGATAGATACTAAACTTAAAACCTGGGCTTTCCCTATGTACACGCACATCCAAAAATGGGATTGAATTGTCTTGTTCCACTTCTAAAGTAAACTTAATGGAGGGGACTTGATCATTTAACTGAAGGAGGAAGTTATCCAGGTCACATTCATGGGCCAGATACACAAAATATCGTCGACGTACCGCAACCAAGGGATGCCAACCCCCAGGATTCTCGGAATGTAAGTAATTTCGAAAAACTCCATATAAATATTGGAAGTGAATTTACAGTCTTTGATGCAAAGCTTAATAAGTTCCAAAACAATGTGTGAAGGTAGTGGCAGGTCATACTTATGTAATTCTTGGGAGAGAAAGTCAAGCATATCGTCAATCGGCACTTTTGTAAACAATGAACAAACGTCAAAACTGATCAATCTATCGTTAGTTTCAGTACGTGCATTATTCAATTTTTCAGTAAGATCCATGGAATTTTTTACATGTGAAAAAACAGAGATAGTTCCGAGAATGGGGGACAAGACTTTGACAAGCCATTTGGCGAGTTTATAAGTAATAGAGCCCACCGAGCTAATAATAGGGCGCATAGGGTTGCCAGGTTTGTGGGTTTTAATAAGACCGTAAAGGTAGGGCAGAGAAGGTGAAGTGGACATGAAAAGCGGAATTAAGTCTTTATGATCTTTGAGAATGCGTTTCAAGCCACTATTAAATGATTTGATGACGTCATCCTGCGGGTTCTTCCTAAGTTTGCTGTATGTGGCGGGGTCCTGGAGAAGCTCGTTCATCTTTCTGATGTAGTCCACTTTGTCCATAATAACTATGGTGTTAGCCTTGTCTGCTTTAGTAATATGGAGCTCCCCATCTTTTTTTAATTGTGAGAGGCTATTGCGAAAACGTTTAGGAAAGTTATCTTCGTAATTACTATTCGCCGCACTATAAACAAGGCCTTTAACTATGTTAAACAAATACTGAGGGAGATTACACTGTTTTTCAAAACAAGCGAGACTGTAACAAATTTGTAAAGCCGAAGGTTTTTTAACAATAAAAAAGGACATACCTTGTCTCAACAAGGCAAAACGAACTTTCTATCGTGTCAATAATAACACTCGTACTTTGTCAAAAAATATTTTAGTACTTCCATTTTTCCCGGGCTTTTTAGGCATTGCTAATGTACTTAAACTTTTGGATATTAATGTAGTATTTTCATATAACAATATTGTGAAAAATATCATAGTAAAAAATAGCCCTACCAATAATTCAGGCATTATCTATAAAATTGGTTGTAAACAATGTGATTCCTTTTACATAGGTCAGACGGGAAAGGATTTGCACACACGTATAAAACAGCATCAATATTCCGTTAGAACAAGACAGTTGTCCAGTGCCCTTTTTGTCCATTTGTCAGAGTTATCCCACTGTATTGATTGGAATAATGCTTCAGTTTTATTTCACTCTAGCAACATTGTTAATAGAAATATTCTTGAGTCTGCCATTATCCAACTTACAAATAACTTCAACATAAGCGAAGGTCTTTTTCAACTCGATCCTGTTGTTTTGAATTCCTTCAGAACAGATTTAGATAAGAAAGGTAGGACGCTAAATCTTTGGTAAACTTGTATGCCACCCTAATAACTTTTATTTTTCAATTTTTATATACAAAAAGGGCAGAGTTCTAAAACCCGGGCAGATTTCCAGTATAAATTTGTATATATATTTTTTTTTATCTATAACATTGGTTGGAAACAATTCATTTAATCTTGTGCTAAAAATCGATAATTTTTAAATTTTTATATACAAAAAGAGCAGAGTGCTAAAACCCGGGCAGATTTCCAGTATAAATTTGTATATTTTTTTTTTTATCTATAACATTCGTTGGAAACAATTCATTTAATCTTGTGCTAAAAATCGATAGTTTTTCCTTATAAATTTGTGTGCCCCTCCCACAATCCTTTAATTTTGTTTCTCCGTTTATTGTATATATATATATATATATTTTTTTTTTCTGTAACCTATATATAGGCTGTAACTCTTTATGTACTTCAGTGTTCCTGAGGATGTCATTAGACGAAAGCGCTTGAGCACCATTCTGTGTTTCCTTTCCTTCGTGGTTTTATTCATAAATATTTTTCACGTGTTACTTCCGTGAAATAATTTTCATATATATATATATATATATATATATATATATATATATATATATATATATATATATATACACACTCTTTTAAGCAGTTCCCTTTGTAATTAAATAAAAAAAGGAAGCAAAAGAAGGTGGTGAGAGGAGTGGCTTCCCAAAATGATTTAATGTAGCTATTCGGAGCTTTTGATTCCCAAGGAGTCCCATTTATTAAAACCACGTACATAAAATTTAAAATAAAAATAAAAAATGTTTATCACGTGAGAATTCCTAGTGCTCTGATATCAGACTGGACCAGCGCCTCCTACTACATTTACGGTCAAAAGGGAACATCACCATCCCCAGCTCCATCCCAACCAACTTCCCTTATGACCCTTTTTCGTTGATTTATTTGGAGGTTTTGACTTCCCAAGGGTTCTCACATCGACAACACCCAGTGCTCTGTAACCAGACCAGAGCGGCAGAGCAGCATCTCCTACTACATTTACATCGGGCTCTCACTGCTTCTATCTACTGTATATACATAGACACTATGTACCCAAAAATTAGCCATCCTTTAAACTTAATTAGCTATTCGGAGATTTTGACTATTGAAAATTCCCATCAAGTTTCCCGTCCCTACCAATGGGTTATCATCTGAGAACTCCCAGTGCTCTCCAACCAGACCTGATCAGCACCTTCTACTACATTTAAAACAAAAGGAAAATTGGGCTACTCTCTATACTAAATTAAAAATACATTCCTAATTCACCCACCCTGTAATGCAAATTTATGCTGCTTAAATACCTGTCCAATCTATTCTTAAACATATTTACTGAAGTACTCGCCAGCTATTCCACCTCTCGACTATTTCCTAGGTGAAAAAGTTCCTCGCAACGTTTGTCTTAAATCTTTTGCCCCTTATTTTAAACTGTTATTTCTTGTAATAGTCCTATCGTCTTGGTAAAAATTTATAATTTACGTTATCAGAACGACTTAAAATTTTGAACACCTGAATTAATTCGTTTCTTGAATGCCGAGTTTCAAGCGTATACAAATTCAACTCTTTCCGTCTGTCTTCGTATGGTTTACCATATGATGTTGAAATAAACTTTCTACAATATATCCTTACTATATTGAACGACCAAAACTGTACAGCATATTCTAAATTAGGCCTAACAAGCGACTTATATAATGGTAAAACAATATCTTCAGATTTATACTTAAAAATTTAGCTTTACTCTTCGCTTCACTGCTCCGACTGAACATTGTTTTGAGAACTTTAAATCATCAGTAACAAAGACACTTAAATCTTTTTCCTCAGAGTCTTTGTTTAATATACTATTTCTCATAATATAATTAAATTTACTGTTGCGACAACCTGTATGTATGACTTTACATTTATCTACATTAAATTTCATTTGCCACTCATTAGACCACTCTACTGAAAACCCTCTCTAAGTAAACTAATTGCTTTACCCACAATTATAGTATTGTCGGCAAATTTAGAAATTTTACTCATAAATTGACATCAAGACGTTAACATATACAGTATTATAAAACATACTGGTGCTAAAACGGACCCTTGCGGAACACCACCCTAACTCTTCCCTGTTAATTACTGCCCTTAGTTTTCCACCAGTTTTTATCAATCCAATTAAGAATATGATCCCTTTTAATTTTTTTCCAACAATCGTTTATGCAGAATTTTGTTAAACGCCTTTTGAAACTCTAAATATATCTATCTCTCTATGACAGTCATGCAGTAAATATCGATAACGTCATGAAAAAATTCTAATTAATTTGTTAAAAACAAATTTATTTCTAGGAAAACCATGCTGACTTTGTATAATAAGATTGTTGCTTTCTAAATGTTCGACTATACGATCTGGAATAACTTACTGTAAAAGCTTTCATATAATATAATGACTAATGAGCGCATAATTTCTCGCTTGTTGTTTATCTTCTTTTTTTAAAAACTGGAGTTACATTAGCTAATTTAAAATCCCAATAAAATCCCCATGTGATAAAAAATTATTAAAAATTTGAACTGGATCTTGTATTTAATTTTTTAATTCTTTTAAATACTTAGGGTGAAAAGGGTCTGGACCTGGCGATTAGTAGTATCGTGGCAAATATGCTCAGTTGGGGGAGGGTAGTACTGAAAAATAAAAATTTTAAATCGCTTTAATCTCCGAAGTGAACCATTAGTATTTTTAATCCTTTTTAATCCCCCCCCAAAAAAAAGATAGGAAAATATAAAAAAAATTCGTTAAAACTTATTCAGTATATATATATATATATATATATATATATATATATATATATATATATATATATATATACACACCTTTCAACCTTTCAAATGTTCTGTGCGATAATTCCTCATTTCACGAAGGTCAAGCTTGTCGCCCTTCCTCTCGAGTTGGCCTGGTGAAGTAGAGAGTTGGTTTCTTGTACTCTCCACCTCACATAGCCAGGTACGCCAGGCTCATCGGGGATTGTTCTGAGCCAGGCGTCTAATCTTCTTTTGAAGATGTCCACCGCAGCACCACTCGTGTTCCTTAGTTCTTTGGGCAGCTGATTAAACAGTCTTGGTCCTCTCACAACAAAACTATTTTCTTCGGGTTTAAGGATGTTCCCTGTCTAGCCTTTAATTTGGGAAAACGACACAGTCTTCCTTTAATTCGCGTAACCTTTCCCAGTAATTTAGTTTTTGCATCCATTGATCTTGGCTGTGAAGCTTCTCTAAATCCATTCTAGCTGTCTAATAATGTCTTCTTTTTGCATGGGCATGTTAGGACCGAGCAGTATTCCAATTTGGGCATGATCCTTGTTGTCAATAGAGGAATCATTATATTCCTTCCCCTTCGTTTAAAGGTTCTCAGTATCTGCACAGTTATTCTCTTTGCTCTGTTTACTGCTATCTTATTTTGTGTTTCAAATTTCGCATCATCTTTTGCTTTAGAATTTTTCTGAGTTTCCTGTCCATTTGGGGTATAGTGTTCCATGGATTTTAGGTCCTCCCTTTTTCCGTACCTTAACAGTTGAAATTTTTCAATGCTAAACTTCATATTGTTGTCTTCGTCTACTTGTAGATTCTGTTTGTAGAGATCCTATATCCTCTGGGTTTCTTATTTTCCTGCTGATCTTTGTGTCATCGGCAAAGAATGTTACTCTCTCTGGTAACGTCATCCTCTATGTCAGTTAGCATGATTATGAAGAGTAGTGGAGCTAATACTGTTCCTTGTGGTACTGAGATGAGGACCTCTAATTCTGATGAAGATACTCCTTGTACTGTAAAGACTTGCCGCCGCTTACTAAGGAAATTATATATCCATTTACCTACTTTTCCTGTTATCCCCATATATTTCAGTTTATGCATTATGATTCCATGGTCACACTTGTCAAACGCTTTGGCAAAGTCTATGTATATTACATATAGTTTTCATTACTTTCAAGTGCATCAATAATGTTGTGGTGTTCCATTAGTTGTGATAGGCATGATCTGCCTGACCGAAGTCCATACAAGGAAGCCCCATCCACAAAGATTTTCACATTAAAGCCGCACAAACCGCAAAACTGCAAAAGCCCAAGCCCAAACCGCAAAACCAGATCCACCCGCCTCCAGCGTCTTTCTGCCGCCGCCGTAGCCCATAAGGCGCCAGGGAATTGTTTGAAAAATAACTAAAATGAAACCCATAATAATAATAATAATAATATAAAATAAAATTTTATTCATTCACCCATTATTCACTCAACTTAGTTTCGCAAATATGCGCAAGTTCATAGTCGTGTGGAAGATTGTGACAAGTAGAGAGATGAAGAAACTGGGTTTTTGATGCATTGAAAGCCACAAGGTTTTCTCTACCCCATCAGAGATGGCAGAAAGATCAGAGGTCAAGTGCATTATAGACGTCCCACTTGAATCGTGGAGTGACTATTGAGAGGGACGCTTTGTGAAGCGAGTGGAGAAGTGAAGCGTGGGATCATCGGCATAGGAGTGAATAGGACAGGAAGTACAACATAAAAGATCATTGATATATACAAGGAAAAGAATGGGCGACAGGACGAAACCCGAAGGAACACCACTATTAATAGCTTTAGGAGAAGAACAGTGGCCATCTACACAACCGCAGCTATAGATTGGCTAGAAAGGAAATCAGAAATGAAGGGACAGTTAAAAGGATAGAAACTGAAGGATGGCAATTTGGAAATTAAGGATGTGTGCCAAATTCTATCAAAAGCTTTTATGTTTAGCGCAACAGCAAAGGTTTCGCCGAAATCCCGAAAGGAGGATGGACAAGGGTCATAGATATGCAAGATCTTTAGTAGAGCGTCCCTTGCGGAATGGAACCCATACTGATAATCTGAAAGAAGATTGTGAGAAGTATTTTAAGAATCTTCCTATTAACCCATTAATGACCACTGGTAGGTTTTTCTGCCAGCAAAAATCCGTTTTTAATTTTTCTGCTCCTTAATGGGTTAAAGATAGATTAAAAAACTTTAGAAAGGCAAGAAATCAAAGCAAATGGACGATAGTTGGAGGGTTGAGAGCGGTCACCCTTCTTTGGGACAGGCTGAATGAAAGCGAACTTTCAGGAGGAACGAAAAGTACCTGATAAAAGACAAAGACGAAAGAATTTGCCTTGGCAGGATGTCAGCATAGAAGCACAGTTCTTGAGAACAACAGGAGGAACACTATCAGGACCGTATGCCTTCCTAGAGTTGAGCCCAGATAGGGCAGAAAAAAGATTTTTGGAAGAGATTCTACTTTCAAACATAATTAAATCAGAAAGAGGAGATGGAGAAACAGCACCGCAATTGTCCAGAGTTGAGTTGAGCAAAAGTATGAGCGAAGAGTTCAGCTTTATGAGAAGAGACGGCAACTGTGCCGTCGGAATGAAATAGAGGAAGTAAAGAAGTAAGGTTGTTGGAGAGATTCTTGGGTAGGTGCCAGAAAGATCGAGATTAGAATTAGAGTGGTTATCACATTTGTTTGTGATGAAGGAATTTTTGGTGACTCGAAGAGATTTTGCACGATTTCAGGCAGAAATGTAAGTTAAGTGAGAGTCAGAAGTTGGATGGCGACGGTACCTTCTGAAAGCCTCGTCTCCGTTGCGGATAACATTAGAACAAGTTAAACCAAGATTTTTTTGCATTAGTAGTAAGAATAGAATATGGAATATACGCCTACATTTGCGAGAGAATCACGTCCGTGATGCGTTCAGCCTCTCTGGAGGGGCCCTGTCCACAGAAGCAGTAATCATTACGGGAAATCAAAGAAGTACTGCCTAAGGGACTCCCAATCAGCGGCACCAAAGTGCCAAAGGAGTGTCCTCTTGGGAGGATCCAAAGGCCGAACTGGAGTGATAGGACAGAAAACAGATACAGTACAATTATGATTGTGGTCGAAGGAGCCCAACGGAGAGAAAAGTTTCACAGAGTAAGAAGGATGAGATGTGAGAAATAAATGCAGAATGTCGGGCTTATCTCCAAGGCGATGGGAATACAAGTAGGATGCTGTACAATCTACTCTAGATCATTCAGGATAGAGAAGTTGTAAGGTAGTTCACCAGGGATGTCAGTGAAATTGGAGGAAAGCCAAAGATTATGAATATTGAAATCTCCTAAAATGGAGATTTCAGCAAAGGGAGAGTCGGACAGAATGTATACCACGTCAAAAGCGAGGGAGTCAAAGAGTTTTTGATAGTAGAATTAGGAGAAAGGTGGATAGCGCAGATGTATTTAGTTCGAGATTGGCTATTAAACCGTAGCCAGAGAGTGTAGAATTCGGAGGATTCAAGTTCGGGAATATGAGAGGAAGTTAGGTCATTGCGTACATATAAGTAACATTCACCTTTGGAATGAAATTGAATATAAAGTAGAAGGGTACAGACTCCAAACTAACGTTTCGCCCTCGATAGACACTTTGAAATAGCCACCCTCCTGAGCTTCAGACCCATAATAAATACACGAACTGACAAATGAAATATTTGGATGCCGTTTTAAAATATACTTATAGGTTTTTAATTGACGATTTTTTAAGTTTTGAAAGCAACAGGGCGAGAACTACATAGAGCTTAAAGATTATTTAAAGGCTATATCTGCGGAGAATTTCCATTCACTTTGGAACGTAGGCCTCGAGCGCTACAGATCAACCCTCGCATTCACCGTACACACTCAAGAGCTTTACTTCTACATCAGGGGTAGCTGTGATAACTTAGAAGATTTACTAGCCCATCGTTATGAGGCCTGAGCGACTTTTAATTGAAAAGTCTGTTGTAAAGAAGATAAATTCCCACTTAAACTAGTTGAATATAATTATGATAAAACAGTAATGATTGAACGTGTATTTGAACCTTAAATGAACTAAAAGCATTGTATATTTAGTATAGGAAATCGTACCCGTTAAACGGGGCTTTATTTCTGAAAAAACACTCGCCTGTATTTGATACAAAGCAGCGAAAATGTATGTTTCTAGCCTTAAATGTGACTTTACCTTGATGTTTTTAATAAATATTGTATGCATCTGTGTATTTATTTACTCTCATTTAACACATTCCGTGCGGTCTGACACACCGGTGGGACAAAGTTGTCCCAATTTATCCCGCCGATGTCAGACCGCACGGAATGTGTTAACGTTATTATTTTCTAGTTTAAAATTTAAAAGTTTATAATTTTACAAGTTGTAAGTTTTAATTTCTGCGTTTCTAATGTGATGTAAAGTTTTTAGAGTATTTTTAAAGTTGTAATTTATAGTTATAAAATTTTACTTAATTTCCGCATTTGTAATGTAATGCAAAAGTTTGCCACAAAAATATTTTTAAGTCTTAAGTTTTTTATTTTTAAAATTTTATTTATTTAAAAGTAATTGCAAATTTGAAGTTTTTGTTAGAAAGTTTTTAAAAATAATATTTTAAAATTTTTGTGCATTTAAAAGTTAATACGATTTAAATTTTCGCACTTCCACTGCAATGCGGAATATTTTTCAAATTTAAAATAATGGGAAAGTTTTTAAAATATTTGGAATTTTGTTCTAATTTTAAAGGTAATACAGTTTTAATTTCTGTGTTATTAATGTAATGCAAAAAGGTTTTACAGCGTTTCTAATTAATGCAAAAGTTTTTACAGTTATAGTTTATTGCCATTATTTATTATTTTATGTAAATTAAAAAAATATATTTGTAATTTTTTTAATTTTAAAAGTTCTACAGTTAAAAAGTTTTACACATTTTAATTTAATGCAAAGTTTTTAATAAAAACATTTTTAAATTTGACTATTTTTAAGGTTAATACAATTTTAATTTGTGCGCTGCTAATGCAATGCAAATAGTTTTTTCAGTGTTTCTAATTAATGAAAAAGTTTTTACAATTTTAATTTATTGTAAAGCTATTACAATTGTAATTTTCATATTCCTAATGTAGTGTAAAATATTGTAGAGGTTTTACATTTTAAAAACTTTTTCAGATTAATTTAATGCAGATTTTAACAAGAATATTTTTAAGTTGTAAATTTTATTATTCAAATGTTATTACAATTTTAATTTCTGCGTATCTATTTTTATGCAAAGTTTTTAAGTTTTTTGTTATAGATATATCGGTATAGGACTACTATTTCTAAATATTTTTTTTAATGTATAAGTTTTGTAAAATCATTTTCATTTGCATTTGTGGTTTGAAGGCAAAGTTCGACCATAAACTTTCCTGTTGGGCTTGGTTTAGGGTAGGCGTGGACTACGCGAATGGGTGTATATGTATAGAGATATATGAGTAGAGAGTATTGCGTGCACACACACCACACACACACACACACACACACACAGGTGTTTATCAGTCATCTTCGCGGTAAATACCCATTGGGAATACGATGTATTCCCAATAGGCTCTACCTAGCCATATCGATGCTTTGACCGCTCCTCTTGGCTTGTTAAGCTATTTTACGGCAGTTAAACCAGCTTTTTCAACCATTTTAGGCAGACAAAATGGCTGTACGTGGCTTTATCGGCTTTAATCCCCTCTCAATTTGTTTCTGGCTGTAGACGGGTGAGAAAAATTGTGTTCTGTCTTTTCTTCATAATTTTTCTGCTTTGTAAATAATATACAGTAAAACCTCTCTTTAACGAAGTAGATCAGCCAATGGCTGTCGTTGTAGAGAGGTTGTTCGTTATAAAGAGGTTTTCCCTTACCGAAATTGTAGTGTATATCTTAATGACCTCTTTAGACCCTCATTAGTTTTTTATACCTTATATAATACTGTATATACAGTATATTAAACGCATTACTTAGAAGTATTTTGATATTTTATTTTTATTTAATATAATGTATTTTCCAACGAAATTTTAAGAAAATAGCCATTGAGTATCCCGAATGCTCACAATGAGATGCACGCTTGAACTGAATTATACAAGTGCTGTGTGTAGCACGCTGTGAGGGAGAAACATTCTAGCTAATTACGTATCAGCTTTTAGGCATCAACCAATCAGCATGGCGCTTACTTTCCTGATCGGGAAAATGGCGATAAAGATGAGCACGTGCAGCTCAGGCTGAGTTAGCGAAATGTTTACGATAGAGAGAGTTTTTCGCACTGCCCAAGGTGTTCGGTAAAGAGGTGTTTCGTTATAGTACTTTGAATTTTACTTTGATAATTTTTGTATCTTTTATTTACGTTATATGAAAATCGAACTTCATAATGTCGACGTTCGACCTTATGCAAGTGTAAGGATTTCAGATTTCAAATTATAGTTAAGATTTTCAATGAAAATAACTAACCTAACCAGACCTAGCTGAACCTATCCTGATCTAATTTAAACTAACTTTTTAGTATCGATATTATCGAATTCCCGTTACCCGTTTTATTTCAAACTCTTTTTTCTATAGAATTAATTTATACTTTTGGTAATTTTTCTTTTTTTCTTATTTTAAGCTATATAAGCTCAAATGCTGATTGAACTATAGAGTTGTGGATAGAGAGTCTCTGGACACACATGGCCGCTGTGTGGACGGCTAAGATACCTTGACGGCGGTGACGAGTGTTGTATAGCTTCTAAATTTCATACTTTATTACCTAAAAATGTTACAAAAATCTTGAATAATTTTTAACGTAAAACTAAGTTTATATTTCTATTGTCTTTCCTTTGGAGATTAACTCTTTCGAGACGGGGGCCTGGAGCAAAATGTATACCGCACAGACGCCAGTTTAGGGCAAAAAATTTTCACGATGTTCTTTGCTTAAAATGTTGAATTACGATGTAAATTAATAGAAAAACTTAACATTTTCGGTACTGCATGTGAGGGCGAAACGTATGTCCCACAAACGGCGTTTCTTTTACACCCATTCATATGCGGGCGTGAAAATTAAGATCGTAGCGTACGTATTTAGTCTGGTGATCAGTCGTGCGTCGTTAGATCTTAAAGGGTTAAAGAGGATTAAAGAGAATAAACGGGATTAAAAACTTAATTTTTAATGACACCCTTCACCCCATCCCCTCAGTGCAAGTGCCACCACTTCTCCAACTCGGCATACTTGCCACCACACTATTCGATTTATTAATTTTTAACGTATCTAAAACGTGCGCAATCTCTTCAGTGTACACAGTTATATCAGTAAGCAATGGAACCTCATTTACGTCACTGAACATATTACGTGCCTTCGGAATAAAGTATGTATTCTCAACTGTAAAAACTGATGTAAAAAGTTATTTAAAATTATAGCCATCTTTCCACAGTTATTTAAAATTATAGCCATCTTTCCACAGTTATTTAAAATTATAGCCATCTTCCCACAGTTATTTATGAAGTTACCACCCGAGTCTACCAGTAGCCCAATATTGTCCCTCAGAGGATTTGAGGGGACCCGCGTCTTAAGGTACCTAAGCGCCAAAATTAAAATTCGCCAGAAATCACCTCCAAAGTTCAGCAATATTCTGGTAAAAGTATTTTGTTATTAATTGAGCTAGAACGTTCATTTTTGGCTAAATTAGAGTTCTAAGTATGCTAATGAAGATGTTGATGAGTTTTTGGAATATATTTTCATATTTTATATTTTATATATAGACTATTTTTTTTTATTTTTTTATTTTCTTATTATGACGAACTTTGGATGAACTTTTGGCTGGCGATAGAGGTGAAAAAAGTAGTTCGCTTCATAAGGTTTTCAACCATACTTCTAGTGTCGTAAGGTCATTATAACCCAAACCACGCGATAGAGGAAGGGTGAAAATAGTGATATCCATCAAAAACACGTTTTCGCCTGTGGTGGCGCGACCCCTCATTTCTATTATTAACATAATCGTAAAACTTAGGGTTTTCTTTACATTCATTACATTCACACTTTACTTGAATTTCAAATTCGCGTTTAGCACTTCTAATTTAAACGTTTAGCTTTTCTACGTAAATCTATAAAAGTATTAGATTGTTGCTGTGCACGGTCCCTTTCTTACCAATTAGTGACTATTAAAACATGAATTTCCCGCATACTGATTTCAAATTCCTGTTTATAGCCAGGTATATTCCCAGCAAACTCATTTGAACTCAATAAAAACAATTGACATAAGAACCGATTAAACAAGCATTAAATGTCTTTTGAATTGGACAAAGATTTTCTCCGCAATATAAGATTCGACCGGAGTTACGTTCAAAAATGTATAATTATATAATTTATACCTTTGTCGGCCGCTGTTCGCAATTATTGGCAGTCCGTATATGTGGCAAAAGCTTTTGTTTATATTGTGTTATGGTAAGTCAGTCCAGAGACCACCCTTTTCTTGGTTTATTATTGGATCATGCGTGTGTACTGCTGTTTAAGCTTCCCAATATCTTGATAAAGAGTAAGTGTCCGGCTTTATTTTATTTGAAATGAGCACTCTGTACGCGCATAAAAAACAGAGAAATACGGCCGGCCGGTAAGTAAAACATATCACCATTAACCTAAATTATTCGGCGCACTAAACTTTGTATCACACCCTGTTTTTACCTTGTAATTGGTAAACAATTACAGGGTTGTAGTTCTTAGATTGGTAGAGTAGTTATCGAAAAAATGCTAAGACTTGCCAGGTGGCTGGGATACACACACACACACACACATATATATATATATACATTTTAACTGCAAACAACACACAGTATTATTAATGTAAAGAACGACGCTTGTGTAGAAGAGCGTTCCGCACAAGATGAGGAGGGAGAACGAACAAATGAAAAATGAGGTACCTCATTTTTCATTTGTTCGTTCTCCCTCATCTTGTGCGGAACGCTCTTCTACACAAGCGTCGTTCTTTACACACACACACACACACACACACACACACATATATATATATATATATATACACGACTGTACCAGAAGTGTACAATAACGGATCTAGGTTTTTAAAAGAGAGAGGTATAACGAGATAGGGCTGTTTCTTCTTGAATTACCTCTGTATTATTATTATTATGATTATTATTATATATTTACACTGTATATATATATTTTTTTAATTAAACTATGTATTCTTGGTTCCAATAGTCGTGATACATTGAGCCAACCTACCTTACCCTTTTGTGAAAGAACTGAGCTGTGATTCCAGATTAAGATTCTGGCATTCGAATCAAGGTCTGAGTTCACCCTCCATAATGTGTTACGAAAATGCTAAAACGCTTCATCAATTATTAATTTCTTTTCTCCGGATACTGGTTAATTTTGCATATAAATTTACTGTGGGCGTTAGAGTTATATATATCTGGTTGCAGAAGTCCTGCTTATTGAACACGCAAAGAAGACTGAAAACAGACGCAGCAATTTAAATGCGTTCATCAACGACACGGTTACCAAGGAAACCAAGATATGGGTTTTGTTGGAAACTATTTATCTGGGAATGTATTGGTTGGTTATTATTATAGCCAACCAATGCCTTTCAACTACAAAACAAGTGCGATTATGTTTGCATTGTTTCTTAAAATAAGCTTCCAAGTAAATTGTTTCACTAAAAAAAAAAGCACACTGGTTTCCATGGTAACTGGACGTCGAACTTAAATCTTTGAAATTGGTGCATTCGTTTTTCGTTATATGTGTTGGTGGAAAATTTTATACAAATAAGAATATATATATATATATATATATATATATATATATATAACTTTTCAGTTAAAATACTTTTAGTTGAAAATAAATTCCCTAAAAATAATTACACATAAGAGTGTTTTCCGCCGCAAATCTAATGAAAAATTCGCGCCAACTTAAAATTTGGTTGGCGTCGATTCATCAACAAGGAAAGTGACGTTTGGTTGAACTCTCCAATATTACGTGTCAACAATGAATTAGTTTATTGATTCACTTTTTTTTCCAAAAATATGTAATTCAAAGTAAATAAAATATATATATATACATATATATATACATATATATATACACACACAGTATATATATATATATATATATCAGGATTTTTTTAACATTAACACTTTAAAAGGTTTGTATTCTTTTTATTAACTGAAATAAAAGCATAAAATTTTGACTACCTTCTCTACACACGGGGAATTAGTCCGCTAGTGCGAAACATGCTCTATGTGATGTCCTCTCAATTCACGATACTTACACGATACTTTCGACAGAAGACTCCTGTCCTACAGATTTCCTGCGGTTTATGATAAAGAAATATAATGGCCACCAACAACACCAGTTGTAAATCCCTGTGACTTTTATCTGTGGGGTTATTTAAAAGATACATTGTTTAAACAGAATCCACACACAATAAAAGAATTGAAAGCACCAATTGAACATGAAATTTCTCAGATTTCGACAGATACTCTGTCCACAGTACTGCAAAATTTTGTTGTTTACGTGTAGAGTTAATGAGGTGAGAGGACATCGCATATAACATGTTTCGCACTTCGGGGCTAATTTCCCATCTGTAGAGAAGGTACAGTAAAAATTTCATGCTTTTATTTTAGTTAATAAAGAAATACAAACCATTTTAGGTGTCAGATGTTTTAAAAAAAAATCACGATATATATATATATATATATATATATATATATATATATATATATATGTGTGTGTGTGTGTGTGTGTGTGTGCTCGTATGTATATATAGTGAAACGCAGTACTAGCAATGCAAATAAACTTTCACTTGTTTCATATATTCATTATTTCAGACGTTTGGAAATTTTCGCAATCCATCTTCAGTGACTGTAAAGAATAAAAATCCACAAAATAATTAAAGAGTTAATAAATATTGGTAGTTAAACATGACTTTTTCCCATTATTTTAAAACATTCAAATAATGGAGAATCAGAATATTAAAAAATTAAGTTAAAAAAATATAAAAGTATTAGTATATTAAAAATCTAAACTATTAAAACGAGTGAAACACTAAAATATTAAAATATTCCTTTGTGAAAATATGAAATTACACATTGTGATAAAGATACAGTTGCACCCGTCCACTTTCTTAAAATACTGATACATTAAAATACTCATCGTAATCAAGTTACACATAAACAGTTGAGTTAAATGTAAGTAACTTTGGAGTGGAACACAATTTATCCATTCACAAAACGTTTCCACACAAAAATAACGTGGGTTTAACCCTCTAACGCAGTGGTGGGCAACCATTTTTTGATGTGTGCCATTTTTAGGTTAGGTTTAATTCGGATGCGCCAAAAAAAAATTTGTGAAAAAATTACTAATAACTTGTAAGTAAAAATAAAAATATAATATAATATTTACCTTAAGTAGAAATATAATGTGAAAAATATTTACCTTAATTTTTAGTAACTACATCTTAACTGCTTAAATCTTTGATTTTTAATATTTAGTGTTAGAAGTGAAAATTTAGCACAATTCATACTAGACCTCGATGCGCCACTTCAAAGTACTTGATGCGCCACCTTTGGCGCAATGCGCCGCGGTTGGCCACCACTGCTCTAACGCATAACGTTTTTGTTGGTTTAAGTCTAAATGCATGTATTTGAAACGGAACGTATTCGTCCCATTCGGCGGATCGAATACGTACCGTTTCAAATACACGGCGGTAGAAGGTTAAGTGCGAGTTCATTCCAGTCAGTGAATGGCAAATGGGTAAGGGCCTAATGGGGGTAAAATCAGTGTAAATACTAAAAAAAAAATTTATAGGTTCCATGCTAATTAATATTTAAATTATCAATAAAATAATCCGTGAGAAGTGCCAGAAAATGGTACACCCCTCAGGCAAGACGAATAATACGGCCCATTTCGCTAACTCCTGGATTAATTTTACCAACACCATCGGGAGTTGAACCCCCGATCTGAGTGTGTTCACTTTGCTTATAGGGAAACGGTGTTACTGTGCTACGGACGCTGACTAATTTAGCAGTAGTTTGCTTTCTTTCTCTCTTTCATGAATGGACAAAGACTTCCATCATTTTTAGGTCAAGATCTGAATGAGAACTGACGACGGATGCCAAATGAGAGGGTACCCCACCTCCTCTTGGTCTCGCTTATGCTAATGTTTTTCTGTCCAATCAGGTCAAGTGACAGCTTGACTGACCGTCCGTAAAGTTTTAAAAACCTTACTTTATCGTAAATCCGTAGGTGACCGTTTTATTATTATAATTATTTAAATCGAAGGCACGTTTGCCTCTTTTCCTTAATTCCATAAACTTTGAACGAGTCACGATATAAAATTTATTTCCGAAAACAAAACGGAAACAATTTCTAATTTTTTGTACATGTTGGCCATAAAGTCTGGAAACAGAACATTTTTTCTCAGAACTGTAGGTTATCTGCAATGGAGAAAAAACATTTTAATATATCCTATGTTCCCAGACTTTATAGCCACCCTGTATATCATAGTCATAAATCGAACAAAAACGAAACTAAAACCTTCATTTAGTGGGGGGGGGGGAAGAGTACAACTTAAATTTTTACAATATTTTTCAGTATTTTTCTATACAGTTTAGATATCTGATATGGCATTAATATATTCATGGTTGAATTATGTTGAAACTTCAATTTACCCCTTCAGTTTTGGTCACTAATAACAATGAAATATTCGTACAAACGTAATTTCATGTCAGCTATGGAAAAAAAGAAAAAAAAAGAAGAGAGGATGCTTCCACATTTGCAGTAACTATTTTATTTTCAATCGAGATATGATTTATTGTAGAGGAACCCAAAGAGTTTTGCAATTGAAATTGAACATATTTCACATCTTTTATACAGATCTTAATTATTTTAGGAGAAGTACGGATGATAATGATACTGCCACATATCAGCTAATCAAAGCTTTTGGAATTTAATACTTATTAATTTAAGAATAAACCACATACTTGGAATCGATGTTCAAAGTTTTATTTAAGAGTAAATCATATACTTGGAATTGACGTTCAAAGTTTTAAACATCCCTCTCCGTAATCGACAGTTTTTAAAACTGATTTAAAGTGGAATTTCGGCTGACATTGGTTATATACAAATTCACGATTTCGGTAATTTATTTAAATCGATAATTGAAACATGGGGCATAAATTAATTCCAAATATCTGCCGTATCTAGAAATTTACGAAGGTATGTTGCGGATTGCCTGTAGCTGTTTACTTCACTTCTGTTATAAGATTTGGTCGTCAGTCACTCGTCAATAATTTCATTACAAAGGTGATCTCTTCATTGAATGAGCGTCATGCCAAGTTTCTCTTGATCTTGTTCAGATCATAAGACCTCGCGAGTGTCATTTTCCTTTGCAAACGATTTTCAGAACACTGAAACAATTTTCTGTTGGATTTAAGAATGAGGAGCGAAGAGGCAAATGTTTAACGGTTTGCCGAGGATTGTTCATTCTCGTATCATTATGGCAGGATGCATTGTCCAAAATAACAGTTGGCGGTTCATCATGCCCCTGTTATAAAGTTTGAAAATCAGAAAATATATCTTAATTACTCCTCTCAATACTAACTCATAAGTTTTATGAATATCGAAAGGGAGTTTATTCCTCGTAGGCCCAAGCGCGCTAGAAATCATGGTAGGCCCAAGTGGTGGACTAGGGAAATAGGCGAGTTCATAAACGAGCGTAACAGAGCGTATAGACTTAATAAGCGCAATAACACGGTAGCTAACTTTAATAGATATATCGAGCTTAGACGTCAGGTTTAAAGATCAGTTAGGAATGCTAAGCGTAATTTAGGGATACTTATAACTGCGGACAGTAAACATAATCCCAAAAAGTTTTTTGACTACGTTAATCGTAAGCCGATAAAAGACAATATAGGCCCTCTAGTGGACGCTAACGGCGCTTTGGCTTTCGATGCTCAGGCGATGGCGGGTATTTTTAATAACTTTTTTGCGACAGTTTTTACCATAGAAGACGTAAATAATGTCCCCGATATGGACGATATCGTTGCATTTAGTAGCGAGACTATTTTGAATGAAATAATTGTTTACGAGGGTGAGATTGCGCATTATATCGATAAGCTAAAAGTGATTTGATTAATAGTAGTCAGCATGGGTTTCAACGCCATAGATCTTGTTTAACTAATTTGTTAGAATTTTATAACGAAATAGTGCGCGAATACGATAGGCATAGAGCGGCTGACGTTATTTATTTAGACTTTAAAAAAGCGTTTGATACAGTTCCGCATAGAAGATTAATTCCGAAGGTTAAAGCGCATGGTATACGCGGTCAGGTAGCTAACTGATTAGAGGAATGGCTTCGTGCTAGGAAACAGAGGGTCGTTAATGATAGTGAATCGGGGTGGTTCGATGTAGGTAGCGGTGTCCCTCAGGGTTCAGTGTTAGGCCCATTGCTATTCGTAATCTACATTAACGATATAGATGTAGGCTTGACCAGTAACGTGTCAAAATTCGCGGACGATACTAAAATAGGCAGTAAAGTTGTTAACGTGGACGACAGAAATTGGCTCCAAGATGATGTAAATAGAATTATGGAGTGGAAGGATAAGTGGCAGATACAATTTAACGTAGACAAATGTAAAGTTTTGCATATAGGTTCTCGTAACAATAATTACACGTGCACGATGGGTAATAGACAGTTAGCGAGCGTTGACGAGGAAGTAGATTTAGGCGTACGCGTATCTAAGGATTTAAAAGTTAGGAACCAGTGCCTGGAGTCTTGCGCAAAAGCTAATAAGATGTTAGGCTTCATAGCGCGTAATTTCGAATTTAAATCGAAGAATATTATATTGCCCCTTTACAAGTCCCTAGTCAGGGCTCATTTAGAATATGCCGTTCAGTTTTGGTGCCCGTATTTGCGTGAGGATATTGATAGATTGGAAAGGGTTCAGCGTCGCGCCACGAAACTAATTCCGTCATTGCGCAGCAAGTCTTACGAAGATAAGATTAAAGAGTTAGACTCGCATTCACTCGAAACTAGGAGAATAAGGGGGGAGCTTATTGAAGTTTTCAAAATCGTTAATAAAATCGATAACGTAAATTGGTACTTGTAGGTTATATCCCCCCCCCACCAATTTTGACAGAATATTTTCGTTAAAACTAACGAAAATATCACGACTTAACCTAACCATTTATCAAGGGCGTACAGTTGATCTGTTAGTAAATAGTAAATACTATTCCAGAAACAAACAATGTTATAATTAATAATAGATAAACTGTACGCCCTTGATAATTGGTTAGGTTAAGTCGTGATATTTTCGTTAGTTTTAACGAAAATATTGTCAAATTGGTAGGGGGGAGATTACCTACAAGTACCCGTAAATTTTGACAAACTGTTCACTTTCGATAATAGCAATACTCGTAATAACGGATTTAAGTTGCGTGGCAGACGTTTCATTACTAACGTCGCTAAAAACTTTTTTACCTTTAAAGTAATTGATAAATGAAATAATCTTCCCGCGTCCGTCGTGAACTCTACCAGCGTTAATATGTTTAAGAACCGTTTAGATAGGCATTTTAAAAATATTAACGTTGTTTAAAATAAAACACAATTGCAACAGGAGCTCTGGGGGGGGGTGTCGAGGATGAGTCTGTTGACGATTAATGCCAGCTTGTGACATGCCAGCGTGTGATGCCAGGAATGAAATTATTATTAAAAAAAATAGACTAACACGAACGTAAATGTAGCTCGTAGCGTAAACTAACCCACTTTTTGTTATACTCTACCTACTTTTCTTTTTTATCCTCTCTTTACTGCATGTCTGTATAGGGTGGCCAGACGTCCGGCTTTAGGCGGACAGTCCGCCTTTTGAACACTCTGTCCTTTGGGTGGCCATTTCCAAATTTCTAAAAAGAAGGACACTGCGTATGTGGCCGTACGTTAACATATAATATATATATATGTTAACGTACGGCCACATACGCAGTGTCCTCCTTTTTAAATGGCCACCCTATGTCTGTAGTTTGCATGGTATTACAGTGTTTGAGTTAAGACTGTGTTGCATGGTTTGTAAGCGTTCTTATTTTACTTTCTTTCATCTTTCGCCCCTTTCCTATTCTCTTCGACTATTTTTCCGACTTGTCGGCAGTGGCCGGCGGATGATGATGGGGAGTCTTTCTCTTTTTATGAAAATGTTAACCACGAACGATAGGTTTTGCTACTTACTTAACCCCTTATTCTCCTCTTTTAACCCCTAAGTGGATCTTAGGGTCTTTGTTAGCCTTAGCTTCTGTAGCTCTGTAGATCTTCACGCATTGTCATAATCAAATTGCTGTTTCTACCTCTCATTCCAGCAACAATCCTCTTAACCTTTAGCCCGATAGAAGCCCGACCATTGATTCACTTGGTATTTGAATGAATTCCCATTTCATCAAGTTGAACTTTCCTCTTTTCTTTACTAGTATAGCCAGTGGTGCACCATCAGTTACCAAAGTCAGAATACTCTGCGAAACACCTGCCTCTCTGTCCTGACTTTGGTAACCAGTGGTATATAATCATCCCGGGAACCCTTTTCTGCTTGAGAATTTCTATTGCAAGGACTATGTTCTGTAAATTTCAAGGTGATCAGTTGCGAATTCATAACTCAGTTAATCGTTGCATCAGACCCCTGTTGTTTTCTTGGGTCACGTTTTCCTCAAGGGTGTATTTAACTGTCTGATGATCACTAATGGATTGATTTCAACTAACATGACCAGAAAGTTTAACCTTTTAGTGTCCTCTGTCGTTCTGCGTCTCCTTGCAAAACAGACATAAGAAAATCCAGTGCCAGATGCGGATACAGTACTGTGCAAAAGTCAGAGACCACTGTCGATCTGATAACTATTAGATAATCTGTTGTATGAAAATTGGTTTTGGTACTAAAATACATATTAACTAGAACCTCTGGTTCATATTAACATGTAACTAAGTTATTACTTAAGTGTATAAAGTTGTATAAGCTGGATGACCCTCTAGTCTGCATAAATTGGACTTGAGGGTTGATTCATTATATTACTTATAACGCATGTGTTTAAAGATCTAGCGAACTATTACTGATGGATCTGCAGTAAATGCTCCTAAGCTATTGTTATATCAATATTTACAATTAAAAGTATTGACATATTCACTTAAATTCTGCAAAACAAGTTTATCCAAAACGTTTCTCATTATAATCCTAATTCATGCTGTTTTTTTTCTTTCACAGGCTTAAGAAATGACAAAAAGTACAATTTCTGATGAGATTAGATATAAAATAATACATATAATAATAATACAGATCCGCTGCAAGTGAAGTGCTGGATTTGTGTCTGTCTTGAAGGGAAGTAATCTTTAGATATTGTAGATCAGATGGAGAAAGCTTAGAGGGCCTCCCTGATCAAGGACGATCAGCTGGGGTCCCATTTCATCTGTGACGAGCCAAGATTTTTTGTACACCAGTTTTGGAAACACCTGTAGATTCACTTATTTTTCTTTGACTTAGTCCCTCACCATGCAGATATATTATTTTATATCTAATCTCATCAGAAATTGTACTTTTTGTAATTTCTTAAGCCTGTGAAAGAAAAAAACCAGCATGATTAGGATTATAATGAGAAACGTTTTGGATAAATTTGTTTTGCAGAATTTAAGTGAATATGTCAATACTTTTAATTGTAAATATTGATATAACAACAGCTTAGGAGCATTTACTGCAGATCCATCAGTAATAGTTCGCTAGATCTTTAAACACATGCGTTATAAGTAATATAATGAATCAACCCTCAAGTTCAATTTATACAGACTAGAGGGTCATCCAGCTTATACAACTTTATACACTTAAGTAATAACTTAGTTATACGTTAAACAGAGACAACAACCAGAAACACGCAGACAGACAAACAGCCAGACACAAGAAAACCTACAGACTCGACACGACCATTACACCCTTCAATACAGACCAGATCACCAAGATCATCAAAAACATTAAGAATTCGAAGGCTACTGGACCAGACAACATATCTAACATACACCTTAAACACTTGGGCCCACAAGGAATACGAGCTCTCACAAATATCAGCACATATTCATACCAACACTGTATTATTCCTGACATATGGAAACAAGGTAAAATTATTACACTACTCAAACCAAACAAAAATCCAACAGAACCAGCTTCCTATAGACCCATTACTTTACTATGCACACCTTCCAAAGTAACAGAAAGACTAATCTTACAAATCACCAACCACACATTCCACTATCGCCTACTCAACATGGATTCAGACCTCACCACTCAACCACGACATTACTCACTAACCTCACGCAGCACATCATGGATGCCATCAACTCCAGACGACCAGCTCAACGTACACTATTAACAACAATAGACATTAGTAAAGCATTTGATGCTATCCCACGCTTCCTTCTCATAAACAAAATACTCAACACAAACATGCACAATAACACCAAAAGGTGGCACTGATACTCACATGTCACATTTAATGGCAAGTCATCCAAAAACAAGCTTTTTTTGAACGGGGTCCCTCAAGGCTCTGTTCTCTCACCAACACTCTTCAACTTATACATGCATGACATTCCAACACCCATAGATAACAAGCTTACCTTATCATCATATGCAGATGACATCACTCTAACATCCACCCACAACAACATCGACACCGCTACAAATAACCTACAAACATACATAAACAGTATACAAGACTGGCTCACACACAATAGACTCAAAGTAGCGCCCACAAAATCAACCATCACCTTACTTACAAGCAACACAAAAGAACACCAGGTAATTCCACAGCTTACACTAAACAACATCAACATTCCACACACTTACAGGACCAAAATACTTGGGGTCACATACAACACATCATTATCTTTTGCAAACCACATTCAGGACATTAAAAACAAATGTACGTCAAGACTTAACACGCTTAGGGTACTAACAGGCACAAACTTTGGACACCAGCAGGAAACAACATCACTCATATACAAACAATATATTCGCTCAGTTATGGACTATGCTAACTCATGCTGGGGACCCATTATCTCAAACACACACATAAACACCTTACAGACAATACAAAACGCACTTCGTATCATTACAGGATGCACTCAAACAACACCAATAGAACACCTACACACAGAAACAAAAATACTGAAAGTTAGGGAACATTTAGACATGAGGGGAACACAATTCATGGCAGCAGCGACAACTAACCCACAACACCCTTGCCACTACATGTACAATCATGCACCAACACCTCGCACCATTAAGGTAACACCAGAGAGACATTATAACCAAATACTCCATTCCATACCACGCCCCACAGACATCACACAGTACAAAAAACACATACACACACACCTAACCCACAAAGCACTGACACGACTCGGTCCGAATGCGGTCCTAGGTGCGAAGCCGCCACCCATTAACAGGTCAGAGATCAGCCTGAGCAGATCGGATCGAGTTAACTTAGCACGATTCCGATGTGGACATCACCCCAACTTACGGACATATAAACACAGACTAGACAACTCCATAGACGACACCTGCCACCTGTGCCAGTACACACCACAAACAATTGAACACATTATGACAGACTGTACCGCTCTAGCACAACAACGAACACAACACAACATCACTGGTGCGCTGAACCTCTGGTCCACTCCGGAGAGGGCGATCGGTTACCTGCGTGCCGCCGGCTTGCTCGATCAGGGTGGGCTGATCGGCTAAACAACAACAATAACAACAACGTTAATATGAACCAGAGGTTCTAGTTAATATGTATTTTAGTATCAAAACCAATTTTCATACAACAGAATATCTAATAGTTATCAGATCGACAGTGGTCTCTGACTTTTGCACAGTACTGTATGTCTAGTCCTTGCAACCGCACAGGGCTTCTTTGTATTGGGGGCCCCCTGCAAGACCCCAACCACCTATAGGCGATAAAAATGTTGCTAAAAAAGACGCAATTTTCAAACAAATCGGCCAACGAATGCGTTGAGACTGTTATGAATCATGAACCGCGTGTATTAAGGGCCACACAGGGGCCCTTAATACACCCTTCTACACTTCTATGTTTGGTGGGTACCCACGCCACCATTTTGCACGGGGTCCAAGTTTCCCTGAATGCGGCACTGAAAAAATATAGTATCATGAACAGTCTAACTAAAATTGTTTACTTCCAAAACATGCTTAATCAATGCGTCCTGTTCTCTCATAGTCCAAAATACGACATACGCTGTCTTATGTTTAGCTGTTCAGCTAATGTGCAAAATCTTTACCATTTGAATAACAATGCAAAATCCTTCTTCGGTCACCTGCTGCAGCCCCTTAATAAAGTCAGGGAGATATACCTAACTGTTTTTATGAACCTGACACTTGGTTGAATACTATGCTGCTCTACATGATGACACAATTATCACATGTTGTTCACGCGTCGTAGAAAATGTTTTGTTCTCCGTTTTTCCCTGCGTAGTATGACTAGTCAAAGTAAAAGTTAAGAGCTGGATACATGTGCGTTGTTTTTGTGTCCAACACAATAACACATCAACAACCAACTTGTACAGTAACTTATGCAGTCAACTGATTATTGTTAAACGTGGAACCCAAATTATTACTTGAAATTTAAACTTATATTTGAAACATCACTTAAACCGCTAAATTATTATTCTGAAATGAAAGCTGTCATTCCATTGGAACTGTCACTTATATTCATATACAGGGTGGGCCGTAAGTTTCCATACATAGGAAAAATAAACATTTTTTTATGGACAACCATTTTTATTTATATAATATGCTCTACATGGTTGCCATTGTTTTGAAAACACATTTCAATACGTGTTCCCCACTGTTGATGAACACGCATTAGCACAGTTGACGTTATGCTTGTAATGGCGTTGGTGATACGTTCCTTTAGATCTGCAACATTTCCAGTTTTCTGAAACTTGTTAATAAGTTTTGCCACAGTGTCGTGTGTGATGTTCGTTCCATGTTTTCTGTTAAAGTTCATTGCAACCATGCGACTGCTTCCCGACCCAGCCATCAGTATGATTTCAATTCGTTGCTCTTTCGTCAAACGCATATTCAAACTTTTAATCCTTCACTGCGGCCAAGAGTTACTGTCCCAAAGGAAATCATTTATTTACCAATGCCATTCTCAGGGAGTATCCTTTCAGTGAGCGCTGACTTAGTTAAAATGATACACAAATAGGATCACCTGAAGATCAGGGCCCCCAGCCTTCTTTAGTTAGCCGTATAAGGCTAACTAACGAAAATATCACGACCAAACCTAACCAATCGTTAGGTCAACTGTACGCCCTTGACGATTGATTAGGTTAGGTCGTGATATTTTCGTTAGTTAGCCTTATAAAGCTAACTAAAGAAGGTTGGGGGCCCTGATCTTCAGGTGATGGCACAAATATTCTTTCAGTTATCTCTTATGGCAACCTTTAAGCCATCCATATCTGTATAGGCAATACGTTCAAATTTAAAACTTCATTAACCCCTACCAAAGTCCTCGATAGTTTAATCTATTAAATATTTTCGCCTTTCTGTCTGTCTGTCCTTTATGCAAGCGCAAACCGTTTGACCTAGAGCTACCAAATTTGGCACGGGAACCTCTTATGGGATGAAGAATGTCAACACAGAGTCGGTCAGCCTGTCTGTTTGTATTACGGGCGGAAATGTGAAGCTCAAGATTTTCATGACTGTGTTCTTTTCTATAGTTTTATTGACCAAATAATTGAACCGACAGTAATTATTTTGTCAGGGGGGTTTTGGGGGATATCTGATCAGATTCATAAATCTTGACACAATGTGAAGCTCAAAATTTTCAGGCTGCGTTCTTTTCTGTAGTTTAGCCTGTCTGTCTGTTTGTGAAATTTTTCCCGGGCAGTAATGGTGGAAGGGTGGGGGTGGGGGTAATAGTGGAGGGGGTTAGCCCCCAATTGCATAAAGGGGGTGAGGGGGTTTTGGGGGCATTCACTTGACCTAACCGGGCATTCAATTAACCCGGGCAACGCCGGGTACCTCACCTAGTTTTATATAAAAGTTCACTTTTTCAAATGGTCAAGGAATCCACTAAAGAACGCAATATTCTACATTTAGTTTTAAGTACAGACCTAGACTTAATTGATACTATCTCTGTAGGAGACTACTACTACTCCACCAGTGGTCATAGGGAAATAATTAATATTTGAAATTAAAATTGATGTTCATAATTCGGAGAGCCTCGAATACGTTTTGGATTTTAAGAGCTGAATTTCATGACATGAAACTACAACTTTGGACCCATAATTGGGATGTGGCTCTATCGCGTGATGATATTAATGGCACAAAGATTTTTTTTTTTAATTATTTAAACGTTTATAATCGAGTAATATCCCATTATGTAAAAAGAAAATGGTGAAGTCTGTTAAACCTAAATGGTGGAATGATGAAATTAAAAGTAGCTTAACGTTAAAAAGGAACGCGTATTTTAAATTTAAAGAAACAAATAATTTGTCCGATGAAAATGCTTACAAGCTATTGAGAAGGCGAAGCAAAAAACTTATTAGAAAAAGTAAGCGCAACTATGAGCTCTATATAGTGAACCAAATTAAATCGAATCCGAAGGAATTCCATAATTATGTTAAGAATAAAAAAGTAGCTTCGCGGACTATTGCTCCACTCGTAGGCGAAAACAACGAACAAATTTATGATAACTTGCTAATGACGGGAGTTTTAAATAAATTCTTCTCTTCCGTGTTTACTAACGAAAATGTGAACATTATTTCCGTTCACGATTTTACCATTAGTGAAACTGAAGTACTCTCGGCCATAGGTAAAATTAATCCTAATAAAATTCCAGGTCCAGATAAGATCTACCCTAGGGTACTTAAAGAAATGAACTGCAATAGTCTCTCCTCTTACGTATATATTTCATAATAATAATAATAATACATCGTTACAGTCTGGAGAAGTTCCGTTCGATTAGAAACTCGCAACCATTACGCCAATACTTAAAAAAGGGGACAAATCGCTTCCGGGAAATTATCGCCCCATTAGTCTAACTTCAGTAGTTGGTAAGCTTATGGAGACGATCGTTGGGACAAAATAGTTAATCACTTAGAAATGAATAAATTAATCAAAGATTCTCAACGAGGCTTTCGACGTAATCGTTCTTGTCTTACTAGTCTGCTCGATTTGTTTAATGATATTGTAAATATTTTTGACGAGAGTAAAACCGTAGATGTTATATACACTTCGATTTTCAAAAGGGGTTTGTAAGGTGCCACATAGGAGATTATTAGCTAAACTTCATTCTCACAGAATTGATGGTAATGTTCTCAAATGGATTAAAAATTGGCTTAGTCGACGTAAACAAAGAATGGTCATTAATGGCAACGTGTCTAATTGGAAAAGTGTAACTAGCGTCGTCAGGGATCAGTTTTCTGGGACCAGTTCTTTTTATTATTTATATCGGTGACATCGACATAGGAATTAAGAGTATAATTTCAAAATTTGCGGATGATACCAAACTAGGGGAACGAACAAAATCAGTGGCAGAACGTTTGCAGATTGAAGAAGATATTAATAAATTACTCGAGTAGGCGGAAATGTGGCAAATGAACTTTAATATAGATAAATGTAAAACGTTGCATATCGGGAGAAACAGTGTTAAATTTATATAAGTATTTTATGCGCGACATAATACACTAACGAGTATTACGGAAGACAAACAGTTGCTGTAGGTATTATTGTTGCCGACACTCTTAAACCGAGTAAGCAATGTATCGAAGCGGTCAGTAAAGCAAATAGAATTTTAGGATTTATTGGTAGATCATTTGAATTTAAGTCGGAGAAAACAGTGCTAAAGTTATACGAGGGGCGGTCAGAAAATAAGTTTACACGGCGTATAATTTCGTAACTAAAGGACCTACATTGATTTTGTTTGTATCAGGTGAATTCGTTAATCATTGTTGGCAACACTGCACGTCGATTCGGCTGCCATCTACCCTACATTGGTTATATGAGTCAGTTGAACATGGCGGCTCGACTGGAACAGTGCCCTGTCATTTCTGCAACGATATTCCGAGTCTGTTAGTGGTCAAGAATTTCTCGAGCGCTTTGTCACAGGAGATGAGACAAGGGTTCATCACCGTACTCCGGAAACAAAACGTGCCAGCATGGAATGAAAACACCCTGGGTCCCAACGACCAAAGAAGTTCAAGATTGTGAGGTCCGCTGGAAAAGTGATGGTTACCGTGTTTTGGGACCACAAAGGCTTTTTGCTCGCAGACTTCATGCAAAAAGGCACAACAATCAATGCAGCTGCATATTGTTCAACACTGGAACGTTTAAGAGCGGCCATTAAACGTAAACGTCCTGGACTGCTCCGTAGGGTAGGGCACTGTTCCAGTCGAGCCGCCATGTTCAACTGACTCATATAACCAATGTACGGTAGATGGCAGCCGAATCGACGTGCAGTATTGCCAACAATGATTAATGAAATCACCCAATACAAACATAATCAATGTAGGTCCTTTAATTACGAAATTATACGCCGAAACTTATTTTCTGACCGCCCCTCGTATAACTCTTTAGTACGCCCCCACCTGGAATATTGCGTTCAGTTCTGGTCCCTCTATTTACGACAGGACATAGACAGAATGGAGAGAGTGCAGTGACGGGCTCCTAAGAGGATTCCTAGAATTAGAAACAAATCATACGCTGCCCATTTAGAAACATTAAATTTATTCTCACTCGTGAAAAGGCGAATTCGAGATTTAATCCTGTGTTTAAAATGATTAAAGGTTTTGATAATGACGCCGAAAAATAATTTACCTTCAGGAATGCAAACAGAACTCGCGGTAATGGTTTCAAATTAGTGGGTAAACATTTTAATTGTAATGAAGCTAAACATTTTTTCTTCAATCGTATAGTTAATTTGTGGAATGGATTGCCAGCCAGCGTAGTTCAAAGTAATTTAGTCGAATCCTTTAAAAAGAGACTAAATACTTATCTTGCCTTAAACCTCGGTTAGAAGCATTTGTTAGAGCGTAGAAGTAGAGTAGAATTTTCACTCGGATTCCCTCCTCTTCACTTTAAAATTTTCACACTATCTTTAAATATCTTTCCTTCCTTTCAACCTCTCTTCTTTGCTTTGCTTTAAAACTTTTATTTGTCTTTAAATTTTCATATGGCATACTCATTACAACAACTGCCCTCTATCGGAGCAACCATTTCAAATTCTTACCATTCCCCGTCCAGACAAAACGGTGGAGTTTTTGTTCATTCAGGAGAGAAAGAAAGCAAACTATATTCATAAATTAGTCAGCGTCCAAACCTCATTGACTAATGCCGTGCTCCTATAAGCGAAGGGAAGATACTAAAATCGGGGGGTCGATTCTCAATGGTGTTGGTGAAATTAACCGAAGAGTTAAAGGAATGGGTCGTATCACTCGTCTTGCCTGAGCGGTGTACCATTTTCTGGCCCTTCTCACGGATTATTGTCAATCAAAATTTAAATATTAAATTAGCATTGAACCTACAATTTTTTTTTAGTATTTACATTGATTTTACCCCAATTAGGCCCTTACCCATTTGCCCTTCACTGACTGGAATCAACTCGAACTTAACCCTCCCGCCGAATGGGACGAATACGTACTGTTTCAAATACACGCATTTAGACTTAAACCAACAAAAACGTTATGCGTTAGAGGATTAAACCCTCGTTATTTTTGTATGGAAACGTTTTATGAATGGATAAATTGTGTTCCACTGCAAAGTTACTTACATTTAACTCAACTGTTTATGTGTAACTTGATTACGATGAGTATTTTAATGTGTTAAGTATTTTAAGAAAGTGAACAGGTGCAACTGTATCTTTATCACAATGTGTAATTTCATATTTTCATAAAGGAATATTTTAATATTTTAGTGTTTCACTCGTTTTAATAGTTTAGATTTTTAATATATTAATACTTTTATATTTTTTGAACTTAATTTTTTAATATTCTGATTCTCCATTATTTGAATGTTTTAAAATAATGGGAAAAAGTCATGTTTAACTACCAATATTTATTAACTCTTTAATTATTTTGTGGATTTTTATTCTTTACAGTCACTGAAGATGGATTGCGAAAATTTCCAAACGTCTGAAATAAGGAATATATGAAACAAGTTAAAGTTTATTTGCGTTGCTAGTACTGCGTTTCACTATATATATATAATATATATATATATATATACACACACGTGTATCTAATTATCGTGCACTTAATTAATAAGAACATAGATGGCAAAAGTCAATGAAAATAACCCGAAATAAAGTAAACCCTTCTCTATATATATATATATATATATATATATATATATATATATATATATATACTTTTTCTTCATCTTCACTAAGCCATAATTGACAATAATCATAATACTAATAATGATAATGATAATAATTTTTAAAACGTAAAGTAACGTTAAGATAATTAATATTTAACAAGGTTCGTTATATTTAAATTAAATTAATTGAAATTGATAAGCTATCGTCCAATGAATTGGAAACGAATTTAATGAATCTTTGAGCCAAATTATAAGCCAGAGTTTGATTTGTTTGCGCGGTGGTGAGAAACCTCATACACACACACACACACACACACATATATATATATACACACACTAGGGGCACTCAATATATTTTGCCCAACCCTTTTTGCTTACTTAATATAGGCCATGGGGCTGAAATGTCTTTTGGGCCGTAAGTTTGAACTTTCTGCGCTTCACATAACCGGATTTTTCCAGTTTGAACCTCCCCTCCTTGTATAACACCGCTTTTAAACACCTTTGTATAAAACTGATGGTTAACGCAGATTCGAAAATGGCGTCTAACAGTGATGTGCGTCGTAAACAAAGAGCTGTTATCGAGTTCTTAACCACAGAGAAGGAAACAGTTGGAAATATTCACAAACGTCTACAAAACGTTTACGAAGAGCTGTTGTTGATCGAAGCACAGTTGGACGTTGGTCTAAACGTGTGAAATCATCGGAGAGAGGGAGAGGTCGCCCGGCATCGGCTGTGACATCTCACACTGTGCAACCTGCTAATCATCATTCGATCAGATCGACGCGTCACATACAAGGAGCTATCACTGGAGCTAGGAATTAGTGAAGGAAGTGTGAATACGATAATTTAGCAACTGGGATACTCAAAAGTGTGTTCACGGTTTGTTTCTCGCGAACTGACTGAAGATCACAAAGCCCAAAGAAAAGAAATTGCTTCTGTGTCGTTGGTTCGATACGAGACAGAAGGGGATGACTTCCTTTCACGAATTGTGACTGGGGATGAGACTTTGGTACTCCACTTTGAACCTGAAACAAAACGCCAATCCATGGAGTGGCATCACGCAGACTCTCTGGGACATGAAAGGGGTGATTCTGGTGGACATTATGAAGAAAGGACAAACAATCAACTCAGAGGCATATATTGCTACCCTACAGAGATTCCAGAGACGTATAAAGCGAGTTCGACCGGAGAGAAAACTGGAAGACGTCCTTTTGCACGATAACGCAAGACCACACAACAGTTTGCAAACAGGAGAGGCCATCACAAAAATGCGCTTGACTGTGTTACCCCACCGTCCATACATCCCGGATCTGGCACCTTCAGACTTCCATTTGTTTGGGTCAATGAAGGATGCTATTCGTGGAAGAAAGTTTCAGAGTGACGATGAGGCTGTTGAGGAGGTTAAGAGGTAGCTCCAGAGGAACCCAGCGGACTTTACCAGCAAGGAATAGAGGCCCTTGTTTTGAGGTGGAGAGCCGTAGAAAAGGATGGAGACTATGTGGAAAAATAAAAACTTGTAAGAAAGGTATGTAACTACTCGTGTACAAAATTTCTGGAATTTACAAGAAACTTGGAAAGGAAAAAAAAAGGTGGGGCAAAATATATTGAGTGGCCCTCGTGTCTATATATATATATATATATATATATATATAATATATATATATATATAACCGTCGCTCTTTACTGATCATCGGCTGTCTCAAAGGAAGAGATTAGTGTACATGTATAGTTTGACGTACAAAAGTTTGATGGATCTCATGGTCCCTACCCCAAATCGAGCCTCTGAATTAACATGAACTTAATTTTATGAAGAGCGGACCTCGTTTGCATGAGCACTACAGGAAAAATCTTTCCTACGATTGTTTTGCATTTCTGGAGTGAAACCAATAAGCACTTTCGTTTTCCCTAGAGAAGGACTGCGCTTGTGGCTCAGTAATAAATATTCTTCCTTTATACGAAGTGAAGACACTGAGGTTCGAGGTTCGACTCCCGATGGTGCTGGTAACTCGAGAATTAGAGCAAAGGGGCGCATTCGTCTAGCCCAGGCCTTCCCAACCTTTATCATGTGCGACCCCAAAAATCATCATCACACAATTCACGACCCCAAACATTGGTCGAAGTTCGACAATCTTCCCAAAAGCTATATATATATATATATATATATATATATATATATATATATATATATATAGGGTCGCGCAAAAGTCGCGTATCATAGGAATTTTCAGTGTTGATTATAATACATTATTTTTTTTTTCTTTTAGGGAGGGGATGGCTGCGAAATTAACAATAGACGAGAGGATGAGCTTAGTTTTAATGCATGGAATACCGGGTACTAGATGAATCTGTACCGATTCAGCGATTTGTTGCACCTGGTATTCCATACATTAAAACCAAGCTCACCCTCTCGTCTTTTGTTAATTTCGCAGCAATCCTCTACCTAAAAGAAAAAAATAATATAGTCAACACTGAAAATTCCTATGATGCGCGACTTTTGCGCGACCCTGTGCATATATATATATATATATATATATATACACTACAGGTAAAAATACTACTAGCTCTAGCTGATGAGTTTATGTTAACACAAGAAAAAACAACTGCCTAGATTTGGTATTCACAAACAACAGCAACCTAATTGATAATTAGAAATATCCCAACCTATAATATCGGACCACAACATTATTGAAACAACAACCAGTATAAAAGCAACAGGAAAGGACACGAACAACAGAAAGAAGCAAATTCAAAATTTTTAATTTTCACTCCAAAGCTATAAACTGGGAAGGTGTTGCATCCAGCATGGAAGTAATAGATTGAAAAACCACCTTCGAGGCCAAGACAACGGAAGAGATGCTAATGCAATGGAAACTGTGGAAAGACATGTCCCAAAAATACAACAAAGGAAAGAGAAACAGGTTCGAGAGACAAAAGAGGTCATTGTTCCGAAAGAGAAAAAGAGTGACTGCACAATTAAATAACTGTAAAGATAACAACATCAGAAAAATATTAAATGATAAACTGCAGAGTATCGATTGCGTCATACAGAAACTAATTGAGAAGCATACAGAAAAAGAAGACGACACTATAGAAGCGATAAAGGTTAACTCAAAGTACTTCTATAATTTTGCAAAAAGGAAGTCGAAAAACTATACGACTATCGGACCTTTGAAAAACGAAGACAGTGCTTTATCTGATGATCTAACAGAAGTATCTGAAATATTAAGAGCTCAATACGAATCAGTATCCCAAAAACTGACAAACTGATATGCGATAGAAACGCGTTCTTTGAAGAACTACAAGGGGAAAGTATGACGGACTTCGACTTTACGACAGATGATATTACACAAGCTATAGGGAAACTAAAAGCACACTCAGCGGCAGGACCGGACAAATGGAATGCCACACTGATCAAAAACTGCAAGAATGCAATCACTGAGCTCGTATATTGGATATGGAGACGACCACTGGACAGAGAGAAATACCGGGCATCCTGAAGAGCGCGAACATAGTTCCAATATATAAAGGAAGAGATCGATCCGAGGCCAAAAACTATAGGCCAGTGTCGCTTACATCTCATCTCACTAAAATATTTGAAAGAATAGTTAGACAGAAAATCTATGACGTTTTGGAAATTCAGAAAAAATTCAGTGATAACCAACATTGGTTTCGGTCAGGCAGATCATGCCTATCACAACTAATGGAACACTACAACATTATTGATGCACTGGAAAGTAATGAAAACTATGATGTAATATACACAGACTTTGTTAAAGTGCTCGACAAGTGTGACCATGGAATCATAATACATAAACTGAAATATATAGGAATAACAGGAAAAGTAGGGAAATAGATATATAATTTCCTTAGTGAGCGGCGGCAAGTCGTTACAGTACAAGGAGTATCTTCATCAGAATCAGAGGTCCTCATGTCAGGACCACAAGGAACAATATTAACTCCACTACTCTTCATAATCATGCAACTGACATAGATGAGGACGTTACCAGAGACAGCACAGTAACATCCTTTGCAAATGAGAAGATCAGTAGAAAAATAAGAAACCCAAAAGATATAAGATCTGTACAAACCGACATGAACAGAATCTACAAGTGGACGGAAGACAGCATATGTAGTTTAACACTGAGAAATTTCAGCTGTTACGGTCCGGAAAAAGGGAGGACCTAAAATCCATTGAATATTATATCCCAAATGGACAGGAAATTCAGAGAAATTCTAGAGCAAAAGATTTAGTGGTTGTAATGACTGATGATACAAAATTTGAAACACAAAATAAGATAACTGTAAACAGAGCAAAGAGAATAACTGGGCAGATACTGAGAACCTTTAAACGAAGGGATAGGAATATAATGATTTCTCTACTGAAATCGCTGATCATACCCAAATTGGAATACTGCTCGGTCCTAACATGCCTATATAAAGAAGAAGACATTAGACAGCTAGAAGGGATTCGGAGAAGCTTCACAGCCAAGATCAATGGGTTCAAAGAACTAAATTACTGGGAAAGGTTACGCGAATTAAACCTATATTCACTGGAAAGGAGAAGAGAGAGATACACCATTATTTACACTTGGAAAATAATGGAGAAACTAGTCCCTAATCTTACTCCGAACCCTAACTCCCCAAACAGCATTGGAAAGTAGAAAAGGAAGACTGACGTGTTCCCAAATTAAAGGCGAGACAGGGAACATCCTTAACCTGAAAGAAAATAGTTTTGTTGTGAGAGGACCAAAACTGTTTAATCAGCTGCCCAAAAACTAAGGAACACGAGTGGTGTTACGGTGGACATCGTAAAGAGAAGATTAGACGCCTGGCTCAGAACAATCCCCGATGAGCCGGGCGTACCTGGCTATGTGAGGTGGAGGGTACAAGAAACCAACTGACTACTTCACCAGGCCAACTCGAGAGGAGGGGTAACAAGCTTGACCTTCGTGAAATGAGGAATCATTGCACGGAACATTTGAAAGGTATATATATATATATATATATATATATATATGCGCCTCGGTGGTGTAGTGATTAGCGTCGCTGACTACGAATCCATCGGCCCCGGGTTCGAGACCCGACGGCAGCCGGTGCAACAAAACCCAGCTGTTCATCCTTTCACACAATAAAGAAAGTGGTTGGTAGATAAATGGGTGACCTAGTGGTTAAGACGCTGGGCTGCTGATGGGGCGTGGTTCGGATTCCACGTTAAACTGTAGGTCTAAGGTGGAGTGAAAAGCTTGACCTTCGTCAGCATGAACAATTCGGGCGGAAGCTAACCAAAGGTGTGTGTGTGTGTGTATATATATATATATTTTTTTTTTTTCATAAGCACGGCGTTTATTATGCGCGGGAAGGGCCCGGATTTCAGCTGTTATATGCAACTGCATTCATGATTGAGAAATGTGTTTTCGGACGGCCGTAGGAAGAGAATTGAAAATAAAATTATCAGATTGGTTCGTGACCCCAAGGTTGGGAAGCCCTGGTCTAGCCTGAACACTGCCAGTTTCTGGCTCTCCTCATTCGTTATTACTCGTATCATTCCCTAAAGAGGCGGAAAAGCAACAAATGAATCTCAAAATGATCTGCATGCTAAAGGCTTCCATGTTGGACCTTGGCAGTAAGAAGAAAAGAATATTATATAATTCCAAAGTTTTTGAACAATATGTGGTAAAGACCTTCAGTCACACGAAATGCGATGTACAAGACTAAATAGGAAGGAATGTTATTAATTAATGAGGAACACAAACAGAAAGGGAGGCCGGACAGGCCCTAGAGAGATACCTCCAGAGTTTAAGAGAATTAAAGTTTGTTAAGGAGTCATCCAACGCAACCCACAGTTTTACGTGTAATCCGAGTCACGGGTCGCTACACCATCTGGACGCAGAGGTTGGTCACCCATTCAGCTATCATACTTCGCTGATCGACCAGAAGCGATGTTGCAACATGGCCATGACTACCCCCTCGTGTGTATATATGTGTATATATATATATATATATACATATACACATATATATATATACTGTGTGTATATACACTAGCTGTTATGCTCAGCACTTGCTTGGGGTGGGCTAATTGTATTAAATTTTAATTATTCAAATTGTTTTTTATTTTTCGTCGGATCCTCCAGTAATTGTGGGCCTGCGGTCCCCAATTACAGGGGGTGCCAATTATTTGGTCAATAAAAATATAGAAAAGAACGCAGCCATGAAAATCTTAAGCTTCACAAATGTTGACACAATGTGAAGCTCAAGATTTTCATGGCTGCGTTCTTTCTATAGTTTTATTGACCAAATAATTGAACCCCCAGTAATTGGGGGTCCTGGTTAAATTAACTAACCAACCAACCAATGAATCAATCAATCAATTCAGCTCTTTTTAGAGACCCAAAAGTTCACGGACAGACAGACTCACAGACAGAATCACACCCCGCTTGCTTTTATATAGTAGAAATATATACAGTATTATATACCCAGGTAGCACGGTTGATCGATCGACTGTTGATGCATGGTTGATATTGATGGAATGTAGTTGGTATTTGTGACAGTTCACACATTAATAGTGATGTACTGTTAATGCAACAAAATGTTCATGAAAAAAATGCAATTAGCACTTCGCAAATAAATTTTCTGAATGATGAGGATATAATATTATTTATGTATTTAATGAATAATGAATTTAATAATAATTAATTAATAATAATAAAATTAATAATTAATAATTTATTTAAATCTGCTGTTTCGAAATTGCCAGGTTAGTATTGTTTGAATAATAAAAGATCGATTCATTGATATTTCTTTATTTCATTAGTATTATATCGATGTAAGTGTGCTATCTGGGTGTATATATATATATATATATATATATATATATATATATATATATATGATACACACAGACCGTGCATGGAACAAGGAACTCTTCTAGGAAAATTAAATCCACTATAGTCCGAATAAGTAATGTTAAATGACAAACACTATAGTTTTTTCTTGTTCATGATGTTACTCCGACGTGGGCAACGGGTCACTCGCAAAGAGACCCCAAAAATATAGCTTCCCTCACCAACTATCTGCAAAGCAGAGAGGATACAGCTTTGGGACAAGATCTAGGGGTTACAGCTACACCTAGCCTACTATATTCAGAACCTCAATATTAGCAAAAGACTCGTTATATAGTAGGCTAGGTATAGCTATAACCCTTAGAGCCTAGATCCTGTCCCAAAGCTGAATCCTCTCTGCTTTGCAGATAGCTGGTGAGGGACGCTATATTTTTGGGGTCTCTTTGCGAGTGACCCGTTGCCCACGTCGGGGTAACATGAAAAAGAAAAACTATAGTGTTTATCATTTAGCATTACTTATTCGGACTATAGTGGATTTAATTTTCCCAGAAGAGTTCCTTATTCGATGCACGGTCTGTGTGTATCATGAAAAAACCTCAAGGGACCATTCTGAGTTCAATCCCATATATATATATATATATATATATATATATATATATATATATATATATATATATATATGAGAGAGAGAGGGAGGCTGTGATATGGAGGACAAACAAATAAAAGAGGTGTGGAACTAAATACAATAAGATCCCACCATAATCGATCTGTCCAGACGTTCCTTCACGACTTGAAGAAAACACACACACACACACACACACACACACAAAGTTTAAGAAAAGAAAATGAAGAAAAGGTTAAGACACAAGACAGTGATCGGATGAACGAAGAAAGGTGGAACACAGTACAAGGAGTTGGACAGTTAGAAAGGAAGAGTTATAGAAGATTGGCAGGTTCAGAGCGTCGATTAGGAACCATTTTCAGATGAGAAAGACAATTAGAAGCAACAAACATTTGTGAAAGAGTAACGAAAATGTTCTTCTTTTCCACACCAAAAGGCCATTAATGCATTCTATTCGAGATGGACATTAGTCATTCTTTGTAGTGAGTAACACAAATCCTTCTTTTCTTAAATTCGACATGTGGGCCAACTCAGTTTTACAGGAAAAAGTGAAAGTGGTTTCAAGTACTTCTAGGACACATTACAACAGCTGAAAAGGTTCGGAATTTAAGCGAAAATACAGGAACTATAGCGAAGATCAATTGTGCGTGCGAAGTCATTGAGTTTAAACGAAAAAGCAACTTCACCCTTACAATAACCAAAGGTTTGCAAAGACTGAGTAAAATCTGCTGTCGTTGGCCAGAATAAAACGGTATAGAGTGGCAACGTAAATATCAGAGGGCTACGGTATATAAAATATGAACGCATAATGGAGTTACAGTGCAACAGGAAAATTTGGTAAAACCTTCGAGTCAAAGTACCTAAATGGACTTTCTGTAATGTTAACGTTCCAAATAATGGTTCCTAACATTAACTGTATGGAGTAGGTTCTCCTTTTGGTATGTAGGACCAGAAAGAGAGCCAGTAAGTTCCCAGTTAGTGTCTGTGCGGTCCCCAGTTAGGAAACCAATTCTGAGAGGAACCTTTCCTTAACCTATTTTGATACGTAATAGGGAGCCAAATGGTTTACAATTTTCATGTCACACGAGAATGTTTCTTACATCGTATGAATATACTCCAAAATTTATATCATTACAAGTACGACCTTTCGGTCCAGTGGAGCCACATGGTCAAATAAAAAAATTTAAGCGAGAAAGAAATAAGAACGAATTTGATAATAGATCGTTACTGTAAATTAATACTTTTTAATTAAGTAAAAACTGTAACTGTAATTAATGATGAATAATGAATAAAAGAATAGTTTTTGAATCTCAGAAATGAAGATGATGAAGATAATGCCACGATGGTATTATGGACGATTGTAATTCCAAAGAACGGAGACTCCGGGTTCAAAAACTCAAAACTCTCGAACTTTACAGCGAAGAACAGAAACTTTACCGCAGTGTCGCGGTGACTACGGGCAAAGGCAGTAAACCAAGATCAAGCAAAGAGTTCTAAAATTCCATATACGCTCTTAAGTTACCCCTTAGGTGAAAACAATTATGGTCTGGCTATGCAAAACGAGGTTACTGGAGTGAAGAACCATTTACGAGAGTTGCGTGAACCGTAATGGATAGATTCCCCACTCTGGAAACCTCAAACAAACGTGAATGAATATCGAGACGCTTTGTATTACCGCGTAATGCGTGGCACAACGTGGAGGCACTCAAGCGCTTCGCCTCTTATGTGCCATTAAAGCATTTTGACGCACCGAAACTAATCGTATTGGAACGAACACAATTCTCTTTCGAAATCTATCTATCTATCTGTCTGCGTATCTACTCGTATCTAAAAGGAAACCCTCCCTCAAAATAATAATAATAATAATAATAATAATAATAATAATAACTACTATTGTATACAAAAATTCTTGAATGGGTAATTATGTCGGGTCGATTTTCGCTTTTCCCATCTATGGTTCTCACCTCCCCAATAGGCAGTACCGAAGGAGCGTCCGGATCTCTCCGTTTGTTCTTGGCTTGGGCTTCCGCTTCCTCCAACCACGCCTGAAGAACCGGCTTCAGTGCTATCATATTGTTGTGAGACAACGTTAGGGATTCGAACCTGCCCATGAAAAAGAGGTATACCATTATTATTATTATATACAGTATGTACGCGTATATATGTATATATTTTTTATTATTACTTAACAATATAATATAATAGTACTTAATTGTAAAGTGCACACACACACACACACACACACACACACACACTAATATATATATATATATATAGATATATATAGATAGAGAGAGAGAGAGAGAGAGAGAGAGAGAGAGAGAGAGGCGACAAGCTTGACCTTCGTGAAATGAGGAATCATCGCACGGAACATTGAAAGGTGTATATATATATATATATATATACATATATATATATATATATATATATACAGGGTGTCCCAAAAAAAACTATATACTCTTTATAGCATCATATATTTTATAATTTAAAAGAAAAACCAAACAATATATTGTTATAGCAATTGCCAATGAAAGGTAAATTAGTAATCTAAGTGATCAAAATGTTATAGCGAGTTGTTTGCATATAAAATTTAATTAACTACGCCAAGTGCTCAAAATGTTCTCCGGCGGCATGAATGCACTTTTGAATGCGTCGACTAACTGATTCGCAGACATGGACTAATGTGGATGCTGTGATGGTCCAGCAGTTTTCCCTAATTGCATCCTTAAGGTGTTCGAGTGTTGCGGGTCTTGTACCATAAACTGCATCCTTCAGGTAGCCCCACAAGTAAAAATCAAGTGGAGTCAAGTCCGGTGAACGTGGAGGATACTCAACGCTTCCTCTTCGTCCTATCCAACGGTTAGGCAACGTTTCATCGAGGTACCTTCTGACATCACAATGATAATGAGGGGGGGGGGGGGCTCCATCTTGTTGAAAGTAAAAGTCGTCGTTTCCAAACAATTCCGAACTGCAGGTATAATTTCTGTCCACAGCATGTCGAGATATGCGGCACCGGTAACTGTCCCATTAAAGAAAAATGGTCCAACCAAACCCCTGGATGATAAACCACACCATGCTGTTAATCCTGGTAAATTAACATGTTTATCCACATAAACGTGTGGATTATCAAGTGACCAGTACCTGCAGTTGTGTCGATTTACTGTGCCATTCAGCTTGAAGGTAGCTTCATCAGACCACACGATTTTTTTTGCAAACTGTACGTCTTCGGCTTCCATTGACTGAAACCATTCACAAAATTCGAGTCTGCGATCAGGGTCATCTTCAGTCATGGCGTGTAACAGATTTGGAATGTAGCTTTTCCATTTTGCCGACTTTAAAATCCGGTGAACACCTGATTTGCTGATTCCGGTCTCACGGCGCATTGCCTAACTGATTTCTGTGGTGATCGTTTAAATTTTTGCAACACTAAAACGGAGTTTTCATCACTCGCACTTGATTTGCGTCATCCAGATCTTCGCTTGTGCATATCTTGAGCAGATCCCTCTGCCTCAAACTTGTCACGGATGCTTGTAATGGCGAGACGTGTCGGTGGCTTTGTACGAAATTCCCGGATCCATTGCCGCTGGACTTCGGACACATTCTCAAATTTCCAATACCATTTCAGAACACTTTTTCGTTGCTCCAGTGTCAAACGTTTACGCAACATGGGTTCTTTTGCTGAACTGAATAAAGTTGAATGCTGTAGAGTTTGTATCGTGGAATGAGTGCGTAGGCTAAGTCCGAAGCAAGCTAGTGAGTGACTAGACTACGTTCGGTCCATAGGCTTCGCCATTACAAGGCCTTTGATAAAACAAGGCCAGGCTTAGTCGACGCATTCAAAAGTGCATTCATGCCGCCGGAGAACATTTTAAGCACTTGGCGTAGTTAATTAAATTTTATATGCAAACAACTCGCTATAACATTTTGATCACTTAGATTACTAATTTACCTTTCATTGACAATTGCTATAACAATATATTGTTTGGTTTTTTTTAATTCTAAAATATATGATGCTATAAAGAGTATATAGTTTTTTTTGGGACACCCTATATATATATATATATATATATATATATATATATATATATATAGTAGAACTTGCCAATGTGACTACTGCACTAAATTGACCACTTTGTTACAGTTCCGGTAAAAATACGATTTTCTATTTGAAAGTAAATTTTTTGAGTATAGTGACCACCTGCCTTTTGTGGGAAATGACCAGCTTTAAGATAATTTTCGTTCACAATTTATTCTGTAAAAGTGACCATACGATTTTAATAAAACATAATACTCTTACAAGTTAATCCTGTCATGATTCATACCTATAATTTCAGGAAAATTGTTTACACAGTTAAATAAATAGGAAGTTAAAACGATCGTTTTTCAGTACAAAAATGCATCGTTTTTTGAAAATTAGTGGATCCTTTTTAGAGGTCAAACACGTTATTGAAAAAAGCTACTCAGTTTCTTTTAGCTTTCTTCGGAGAAATGTGGATATTTTCCAAAGTGACCACCTCCATAAAGCGACCTCTTTTGCTTGGTCCCAATAAATAGTGGTCACTTTAAGCAGGTAATATATATGTTAACCCCTCCGTCTATGGCCTTGGTTCGAAGTCGACGGGGGTTTCTGGTTAGGAGGCAGCAACGGATTTTTTACTCGCAGTAGTTTCTTCTATACTATCCGAGTTCTTGTATAGTGGTTCGGAGGATTCTGGGGGGGCTTACTAAATTCTCTGAAAGTTCCCCGATTCTTCTTATAACGTATCGGGAAATTATTTTCTTTATTTTAATGACTAAGTTCTCTGAAGAGAGCAAGGCTCGAAGGAGAAGATAAAGACTTTTTATTACTGTAATTTACTGCTAAAATGTACAGGTAGTGCTCAGTCTCTAAGTCAAATTCCGAATGAACATGGAAGAAATTTTGTGGGTTTATATACCCATAATTTGCTAACATCATTATTATTAAATGTTGACTTGTGTCGTTTCTATTTTCTATAGGCTGCATTATTTTTTCACAATATTTGAAAATAGAGTAAATTTTTTGCTGTGGCAATGTTTAAACAGATAAACAAGATATTTGAAGATGAAGCCATATTTTTATCTTAAACCGCGTATTTTCAGATCTGATGTTATCATGATCTGCCGAGTTAATTAGGAGTGGAAATTGAACTATGCATCTTTACACTAAGATATGCATATGAGCAAAAATTAAAGGTTTAAGATTTACAATTAAATGCTTAGGCTTTTTATAACGAGAGAGAATGTATAACAAGAGAGAATGTATACAAACATGAACATTGCAAAATTTAATCAAGATTCATTATTAAGCTAAATCTAAAAAATTATTAAGAAATTTTAAAAAGAACAAGTCACCAATTATTTATTTGGCAAAATAGGAAGCAAATCAAACATTTATCCCAACGAAAAAATAATAATATCGCCGAGTATATATTCCTAAATGGCGATATAATGGGTTGTACATTGAGTACAACTAAAGTACATCACTGAGTACATTGTAATTTTGGTTTACTATAACTATGATTACAATTACCAATTAATTCACATTCACTTATTATCGTTAATTACAGTTTCATAAAAGTACATTAATTACATCATATTAAATCATTACAGTTAATTACAATTGACCACAGTTAACTATAGTTTACAGTGTTTCATATTTATATTAGGATAACTATTATTTTAGGATTTAACACAAAGTACATGGGCACATATATATAACATAACACACATAATATATAACAATCATAATAATGTTTTCGGATTAGAAGCAAGCAAGAGAGGAGATTTCGTAATTAGATGCCCGCTTTTGGCGTCGTCATCGGAATTCGAACACTTGCGTCAGCATGAACGAGTGTCTTGCGAGAAATTAAATAAATAAAAAAATACAAAGTATACATGTAAACGTACTCACATGTAAGGTAATTATGTACGTCCTCAATGGACATGTACGAATGCATAAAGTATTGTACACATATCGGTAGTCACACAATAGGTTGCCAATAGGTAGCTGAATGAATAATTAATAAAATTAACAAAGATAAAGGTCAAGAAAGGACATGGACGTATGAATTGAACAACATATAACTTGCGTTCTGCGAGTTTGGTTCTTATGTAAAAAGAATATTTGAATATAAAGATTATATAAATATAAGAACTGTATGAATATAATGAATATAAAGATTGTAATGAATATAAGGATTTATATGAAGATTATATAGGAATTATTCATTGTTATTTTTTACAGGCTCTCCCCTCTAGAATGATATTAATACAATAATATAACATCCTAACTAATGCTAACTAGGTGATAACTATTGGTTTTATAATACAGATTTATATACACAACATAAGTCGGGGTGGCTAAGTCTAGTTCACGTGGTCTGGGTACGCACGCTTGGTCGTGCTTAAATAGTTTCACGTTGTTCGATGTCTCTTGTATTCCTTTGTTTCAAGAACGATCTTTTTATCACAAATATACCGAGGATAATAGCACATACAATAATGATACTAACGGCAGATGTTGAAAAAATTGTTACAGGTTGTATTCGTAAGAGATTATTTTGGTTATCATCCGAAATTTTAAACCACTTAATTGATCATTCCATTCAGGGGCATGTAGTTCGGATAGGATAGTTATAGGTTTCATGGAGAGATTTAAGATCTCTATGACTGGTTTAAATTTAATTTGCGACGGAAGGGGTATGAGTCATTAATGGTAACCTTGTAAGGGTTGTATATTTGGAAGGTTTTTGAACGCAAGAAGCAACCAATTGGTAGCCGAATAACCATAGGTATTGTGATGAGGGAATAATCTGACGGACACTCGAAAGTGGCGGTAGTCCTTTTCGCGAAAGAAACCCAGATGTCTGGTCCAATTTGGAGTTGGACGGTTTTAGAGGAACGAAATTTTGTAATTGAACATACCGGGCATGGCGGTCACGAATTAAATCGATAAAGCAAGACCTAGTAGTTGGAAGAATGACTGGTTTGAGTGGAGGGCAAACGAGTTGTTTATTTGTTTGCGGGAATCTGCAATGCCGGACGTCGCTATCTGACATCATAGAATATGCTGACAGGACTTTGGTGAGGAAAAGGTGGTACTGTGGGTAGATACAATCGATAGACATTAGAATTGTTTTGGTAGGGTGTTGGAAAGGGTGAAATTTATATACGTCATAAATGAGTACATCGAAAAATGGTACAATTATGAGGTATGTGTTGGGGCGTGGTCCATGTACAGTCCAGGTGTATTCTAGAAATTGGGGGTAATTAGTATGGTTGAGTGGGAATTTGGGTGATAATTTTAATTGTGTCTGTGCGGTGTGAATCAAGGACTGAAGTGTATCCCATGGTATTAGTGTGAAAAGAGTGATTTTTTATGGGATAGCTGGGTTGCACACAAAACCTTGGAATGAATCGTAATTATTTGCTGTAAATATTTATCGATTAGGATTACTTGTAAGTTAATTATTTCTATTAATTCTAGATATCTTTTGTGTTCTTTGTATTGAGCTAACAGGGATTCAAGGTATGTGAATCTGTCCGAAAGGGCGTGGAGGAAGCGATTGTTTTCGTGTAGTGACCTAGTAGTTTGTTCTAACATGTGTCCATTATATTGCCGATTTCGCGCGAAGAGATTCAATTTGAGTCAATTCTTTTAATATTTTCTTCGGTTGCTAATCCGAATAAACCTTTGAATATTTTTCCTCCTATATCTATCAGTCCCCTTTTTTCCGTTGATTAAATTTTGCTGAGTTTTGAGTTCCAGTTTCTATCCATGATAATGCTAATATTTCTGATAGGGTGCGTGCTGTAGTTTGAATATTTTCGGATGTATTTTCTAACAGAACGCGACTAATCTGGTTTGTTCCCGGGATATTTTTAACAGAACCCTGAACTTTACTTTCAAACGTTTTTAATTGGGTTTTATATCTGAAGGAGATTGATTTTAATTCTAACAGGGGGTTGAAAATTGATAAAAAGGTCCGCGTGTCCTTTCAAAAATTTACCTTCTGCAAACTTTTCTATAACAACTCCGGTAGAAATTTTAATGCTAGGGCTACAAGAGTAAATAATTTGGAAAATTATAAGGGGGACAATTTTATTCATTTCTACTCTTAGATTATACGGAGCTGGGGGTGGCCGTGTGGATACTTGTGTTTGTGGGCGAAGTGGTCGGCCTCGTTTTGGTGGCAGTTGGGGTCGACCGTTAAGCTCGGCTTCTGAGCGGGTTCGTTTCTTATGTGAAGGTTCTAGTTCACGTGGTTGATGCATTTGCGGGCGGTATGTAGGGTCCGTGCGTCGATCATCAATCGGTAAGGGTGGTGACAAAGGAGATGGTGGAGTTCCACTGAGTGGTCCTCTAGAAGGGGTTTCTCCAGGGTCTGGGTCCGATGGGACTCTTGGTTCTGGGGCCTCCTCTTGTTCAGAGATTGGCTCGAGTAATGGTGGTATTACGATGTACCAATCTTCGTCACGGGTAGTGGTTCCCGCGGTGATCACTTCAGTTTTTTTATCCCTGCTGGATTTTAATACCTTGATCTTTCGAAGGATAGGCGGCTCGAACGCCTGGCAGATGTTTTTGGAAGGTGTTCGGCAGCTATCTTCAAATTATGAGCGTGAATGATCTTTAGTTTGGAATGATCCCGTAGGTCGAGGATTTCGTAACGGTTCTTTCGAGGTTTTTCACAATCCTATATGGGCCATCCCATTTTGGGTATAATTTGCGATGAGCACTTGACGGTTTCACACTCTTTAGGCAACATCGCATACCGACGATTATACTCCGTTTGCCTGCGGATGGTATGCCACAATGTGTGTTTTTAATTTTACACATGTTAGAGTGACTCGAACAGTTTGGAAGTGAAACTAAGGGCGTTATCCGAAATTAGGATGGAAAGAGTAGTATGAGTTTGGATGACGCGTTCCACTAGGGCTCTTGCCACAGTTTCCGAGGTCTGGTTTGGAATGGCAACTACTTCGCTGTAACGCGAGAAGTGGTCCGTAAACACAATGATGTACTGGTTTCCCTTTGATGTTTTGGGGAATGGTCCCAGTATGTCCATTCCAGTTCTTTGGCATACTGAATATTTATGCATGGGAGCTGTGGACGGTACGTTGCCTTTGTGTTTTAAACAAGACGGGCATTCAGCGATGTAATCATGTACCGTTCTGTTCATTTCGGGAAAATGGTATCGCTCCAAAAGACTCTTGATGGTGCGATCCGGCCCCATGTGGCCATACAAAGGTGAGTCGTGACAAAGTCCAATGGCTATATCTATGAGATCCTTTGGTATTTCCACGAGGTCGTTTCCATCTTCCTTCCTTAAATATACGAGCCCATCTTTTAGGTTGTACTGTTCTTTTACCTTCGATGGTTCCTTTTGTTCCAGGCGCGCCCGAAGGTTCTGGGTATGTTGGTCCTGTTGTTGGGAGTATTGCAGACATTCGTAGTCGAACACAGGAAGAATTTCTATCATATTTACTTTGGTGTCGGGCTTGAGTCTCGACAATCCGTCTGGAATAACTTGGAAGTTTTCCCGGTTTGTATAAGATTTTTGCCGCAAAGTCCTGAATCAACAGAGCCCATCTACTCAACCGTCCTTCAAGTAGCTTGTTGAAGAGATACGTGAGTGCTTATGGTCAGTTTTGATGTTTACATCGTAGCCATAGACAGTATTTTGGAATTTTTTCAAAGCCCAATATACCGCTAGGGCCTCTCGGTCCGTAGTGGAATAATTCCGTTGAGGTGCAGAGAGAAGCTGACTGGCATAAGCAATGGGTAATTCCACACCATCTATGTCGTGTAATAGGCGGCCTCCTAGTCCATAGGAGCATCTGTGGCTATGACAAAGGGTTTCGTGTAATCGGGATATTGGAGGATGGATGACAGGTTAGTTTACCAATTAAAGTTTCAAAGGCATGTTGGTGATCAGATTCCCAGTTAAATTCAGCATTTTTCTGGAACAAATTAGTAATAGGTTTAGCAATATTTGAAAATTGGGGGATAAAATTCCGATAGAGTCCAACAAATCCAATAAATGCACGAGCGTCGTTGATGGTTTTGGGTACAGGGTACCTTTCCAGTGCTTCGAGTTTGGCTGGATCAGGTTTAATTCCTGTGGATCAGGGGCGCATTTACAGTGTGCGGGGCCTTGGGCAAACTATTTCTCGGGATATATTATTTTAGTGTGTTAATGAATGACAATATTTTGTAATGCACATAACAGATATATTTTTTTAACACACAAAACACACATGCGGAAGCCATTCGGCTTATTAATGTGATATTAAAGACTATAACTTAACTATGTACACATACAGTGTATACAGCTACACTAGTAGGCTACATAGTTGTAATGCACTTAATAAACATCTACAGAGTTATTGTAATGCACTTAATAAACAGCTACACAGTTGTAATGCACTTAATAAACAGCTAAACTGTACAGCTTACTGTACTGTAGATAGAGTGTAGATTTGTAATGAATATTACATAGGACGCTTCCTGGCTTTTTGTTTGGAAAACTGTGTGATTGTGTCCTCGAAACTCACCGACTGCAACACCTCATGCTCTACACTCAACAGCGCCAGGGACGAAAGGCGCTCCTGGCCCATTGTGGAGCGAAGGTAATTTTTGATCAGTTTGAGTTTCGAGAATGAACGTTCACCAGAACAGTTCGTGACAAACATACACAGGTATATTCTCATTGCTATTTCCATGTTTGGGAATGTTCCTTTCATTTCGTTTGTGTTCATATGCCGATAAAATCTGTTGCACATGTCTTCACGTTCCGTCTGGGATTCTGTTTCACTTTCGGTGAGTTTCATTAGGGCAGCGAACTGCACAACTGTTACCAGCTCTTTCTTCAGATCAGCCGGATAGCATTCTACTAGATGTTCAGCTGACCGTCGAAGACTGTCGATGTCCAGGACTAGAAGGAAATACAAAAATCCAAATCTTTTCTGCAGGACAGCGTACGCTTGTAGACGAGTGTTCAGAGTGGTACACAGTTTATCAATTATCGGTAGAAATGCAGTGGTCCGAAATGAATCTCTTGGTGTCAGGTTCGTATCTTCGGCAGTTCCGATTTCGTCATGATGGCGCTTTCTCTTCTTTGTGCGTTGAGTCGATTCCTTGTATACTCGATGACCACACTTTCCGATGCCCTGGTCCTCGAATTCGTCAAATCTTGATCTGAGATCTTCAACAAATTGCAGTAGTGATTTCAGCAAGAGGGTGGCTGAGTCTAACGACATTCGTTGTTTTTGCAGAGATGCATTCGTTTTTTGAAATCGTTCGAGAATAGTGTTCCATAAAACCAATAAAATGGCTGTTTCGAGTTGTTGAAGCTGTTTAGACAATCCCCTGGCTTCGATCCTGGCTTCCGCAGTTTGGCTGGTATCTGCTGCTAGCTCATCCAGTGCCACGATATTCTCGGCGTAGCCTTCGGTTAAAGGTTGGACGGCATCTGATCTGGCTGACCAGCGAGTATCGGAGACACCTTTGTCAACCTTTAGTTTCTCACTACGGGAACTACTATCGAGAACCTCTACATGTCGACGCCATCCGTATGTCGAGGAGACGAGAAACGTGTAGACATTCATGAGCTGAATGAGCATAAACAATTCAACGGCTGCTGTGCAACTGTCCACTGCTGATTTACCCACAAGATTTAGTGAGTGGCACATGCCTGGCACAAACTCAGCATACGGAGATTTTGACTTGATGTGGCTCTTTACGCCGTTGTATTTTCCTGCCATATTGCTTGCGTTATAAGACTGTCCTCTGCAGTCTCCAATTCGAATGCCATACGTCTCCAGAAAGTTGAGGACCACGTCGGCGATTCCTTTCCCTGTATGTGTGTTCATAGGTATGAACTGTAGAAATCGCTCGACGGACCCAGACTCAACCACATATCGGACGGTGAAGCACAGTTGATCGGTGTGGGAAGCATCAGGCGTAGAGTCGACGGATAGAAAGTAGTATTTTGACTGCTGGATTTCTCGGATAATCGTCTGAAGTACTTTATCGGCCATCAACAGTATGAGTTCCTCGCAAATGAAATGAGAGAGATACGAGGTGTCCGCTACCTTTGTTGGCATGCTCGCTTATATGCGCAGCTAGAAAACTGTCATACTTAAAAGTTCCAAAATTCCGTAATAGTTGCCGTTGTTTGGTGACCGAAACAGGAGTCGTGTCCACGAATTGCTAGTCCTCGTGACGTGATGTACATGATAACGTTGACACAGCGCCGCAAAACTTCTTGCCAGTAGTTGCACTCCTTTTCCCAGTTTCGAATCAACACGGCCGGAGACAGACTTTCTAACCAACAAATATCTCATCGACTCCATATGTTGCTCACATTTTCCGTGTGCTTCGACCGATTGTCTACCATGCTTCCAGTCGTTGAACCCGATTGTGAACTTGCTGTCCGCCCTCGACATTAATTTACAGACAAAACAGTAAACACAGCCTGTGGACTCAGAATAGCATAGCCATGACACCTCAATCCTCTCATTCGTCAGGCTATGTTTCTTGACAAATAATGTCTTCGTACATCGGCGTGTTGTACCACTTTCAGTAGTTGAAGAGTTACTGAAGTCGCTGTCATAATTTCGGCGATCTGATGTTCCCCGCTCTATCCAGAACTCTCTAAAGTCATCGGTCAGCACTTGTGGCCACAAACCAATGTCATTAATTGCATGTCCTGAAGCTGGTGGGCCTGCTGAACGCACTGACGTAGACGGGTCTTCTGAAGACGCAGCTGCTGATGTAGCGGAGGCAACTGGTGGGCCTGCTGAAGGGGTTGACGTAGACGAGTCCTGAAAATGCAGCTGCTGAAGTAGTGGAGGCAGCTGCTGGACTTGCTGAACGCACTGACGTAGACGTGTCTTCTGAAAACGCAGCTGCTGAAGTAGCGGAGGCAGCTGGTGGGCCTGCTGAAGGGGATGACTTAGTTGCTGATGATTTAATCCAATTAGTCAGTTTCGGCACCGTCGCAAGAAACTCTTCTCTGCGCTTCTTATCCTTACGCTTTTCACTACCGGGTTTATATTTCCTCCTTCGATCCCGGTCACGGCTCGTTTCCATGTTGTACGTATTACAATGCCAACAATAAGAACATAAATCATGAATCTGCAACAGAAACAACAAGAAGTAAGTTAGTAACAACATTAGAAATGAGTAACACTAACAAGAACAAAAAATTAAACACCATCAAAGCGGATATTAGAATGCCTGATGCCATGCCGCCTGCCAGAAAAAGTAAAACTCGTCGCAGATGGCAAATACGTGACGTTTAATTTTTTCAATTGAAATTTGCGGGCCCATCGGGCGCGGGGCGTCGGACATTTGTTCGGTGCGCCACCCCCTAAATGCGGCCCTGCTGTGGATGATAGTAGAAATCCTAGGTATACCAGTGATTCCTGTAAAAAGTTGCACTTTGCAAGTTTCAGTTTAAGGTGTGCTTTTCTCAAGCGTAATAGCACATTCTGACGACGTTGAAAGTGTGTTTTTATATCCGAACTATAAACGACAATATCGTCAAGATAGACGAGAGCTTCAACACCTAATAGGTCGGAAAGGACTATATTCATCAACCTAGAGAAATTAGCAGGCCCATTTCGGACTCCGAAAGGTAAAACTTGGAATTCGTAATGGCCTCGGTTAGTGGAGAAAGCAGTCAATGCCCGAGATTCGGGACTGACTTCCATTTGCCAATAACCGGATGCTAAATCGAGAGATGAAAAGAAGTTAGCTCTCCCTACGTTCAGAATTGTTTCCTGCATGTTTGGAATAGGGAAACGGTCTGGGATGGTAATGTGGTTTAGGCGTCTAAAATCTATACAAGGGCGAGATGTTCCGGAGCGGACCAGGGACTAGCTGAAGGCTGAATGACATCCTGCTCCAACATGTCCGTGATGTGTTCCTCAATAGTGACTAATTGGGAATGTTGAACCCTATAGGGAGGGATGAAGATGGGTTTGGAAATTGGGTTCCAGCTTGAATTCGGAAGGGACCAAATTAGTTCGGCCCAGAGGGTCTCCTTTTAGGGCAATCACATCACTATTTCTTATCAGGAAATCGAGAAGCGATTCCAGTAGTTTGGGATCCTGTAAGGCTGGTGACTCCTGAAGGGAGTGCTCCAGACATTTCTTATATTCTTCTTTCAATACTGAAGGGTTTAACTCTAAGGAACTGGAAACACGATTTATAGTACTGGTGGGGAAATCTGAATTTATTTCTACTGTGGAAACTTCCTATTTTCTGATTTGAAGTTAATTCGATAGGACTTTTTCCTTTGTTTAAACAAACAACAGGGATAGCTGAATTCTGACTCTGACTAAGAACTTGGGCAATAAGAACATCTCTTTTGAAATTACTTTTCTCTGTAATCAGAGTACGATCTGACTAATAGTTTTCCTTGACCTTTTATTACTCTTGCTATGAAACAAATCTTTTCGTCAGGTGCTATTGTTATATGCTCTGTAGGGCATATGAAAAATTGTGAATCTGACTCTGGTTTGGCGAATAAAATTTGCATTATTGGCTGAACTGAAACTGGCTGACTGGAAACTGACTGTGTTGATCCTACTGGATTCAACAACTGGAACTGATTACTCTGGGGGCTGATTTCTGGAGCGGTTGTCCCTCTGGATGCAACCGACTGACTTGAACTGCTATCAAGTGGAGTGGGTTTCTTATTTCTTTCGGAAATCCGAACTGAACTGATTCTATTAGCATTAAGCCGTCTATTATTCTCATGGAGAGGGTGTGTCCTATTTCGACGCTTTACTAACTTTCCGGCTGGGTAAATTTCCCATTGATTCCGGTTGAAAAAATCCATACCTAGTAGGATATCTGTCTGAAAGGTGGCGACTGTGTCCACTATACAACATTTTACGGGGTATACCGCGTTTCCAACTTCTAAGTATAATTCAATTTTTCCGTATGTAAGGGGTTCCAAAAAACCTTAGACCCCCCTCCATTTGCAGCTTACATGTTTACTTATATCGAAATAGTTTTTAGTGATTATAAAAATGTATAAAATTCTTTATTTATTGCAGGTATTAAAATTACTCTAGCTGATAAAGCGATAATATAATGGCTTCTCAATTAATTGGTGATTCGGAGAGGCAACGTGTGATAGATCGCATACGAGCAATAACATTTCGGGAAGCTCGTGATGCTGGAGCCACCTTTATAACACGTTCATGGGTTGCCAAAAAGTTGCGAAGAAGTGAGGACTTCGTCAAAAGAAATTGGAATAAAACTGGATGAATGTGAAATGGATACAACCAAATCTGGGCGCCCAAATTTGGCACTCTCTCAGGAAACAAAGGACATCATTGAAGGCGGTACGCGTAAGCGGAAAAACAGCTATGCTAAACTTTCTAGAGAGATCGAAATGTTGAGAGGAAAGATCGTTAGTGGTGACATCATTCGACTGTACCGTCATAGGCAAGGTTTAAAGCCTTGGCATGAACTTCCAAAGCCAAGAAAACCTCAACTTAACATCGATGACAGAATGTGGTTTGCCCATTATCTTGAAGATTGGGATGTGGATGATTTCATGCATTTAGCTGTCTCCGATGAATTTTTTGTTTACGTAACACGTCGGCCTAACTACCAAAATGATCGAGTGTGGGCCACAACACCAGATGAAATCGATGACAATGAACATTATCGCGAATTATTAAAAAGTCCAGACTGTGTTGGTGTGTTTGATTTGTTCACTGCAAAGAAGCTCATGTGGGTGCTGAAGCCAAATGGTCAGAGTTGGGATGGACAGTATTTTCGTGATATTATTCTATCCCAGCATGTCATTCCTTTTCTAAGAAACCCAAACAATGTTATGGATGTCGATCAGGTCACACTTCTGCACGATAAGGCCCCCTGCTTTAAGGCATTAGCCACTCAACAGTTGTTGCGGAACCATGAGATCGATTTCTTTGGAAATGAAGAATGGCCAGGAAATTCTCCTGACCTGAACGTCTGTGAACACATTGGATCAGTTATAAAGGACAAGGTTGAATGTCTCTTGTTTCAAGAACCTGCAGCAAACCGATTTTCGAAGGATACAATGACGCAACACATTGAAACTGTTTTAGCAAATTTGCGTAACGATTAAGATCTATTCACGTCACTTTTGGCAAGCTACCCAAAGCGAATTCAGGCTGTCTTGGAAGCCAATGGCGGGAACACAAAGTTTTAATTGTTTCTCATTAAATGCAGGATTAAATTCTCTTTTGCAAGGTATGTTTAGTTTTACTGTACCTCTAATGGTTTAGGCCATGGGCGAGGGAGCTAAGGTTTATTGGAGCCCCGTAGGTATGGGTGTGCCTGTAACTCCTCTGATTTGGCAGGAACGTGCCTTAATTTCATATTTGTAATCTGTACTCTCTAGTAACTCATCTACACATTGTTTCTTAATTAACGTCGCGTGTGCTTCTGTATCTAGGAGAACGGTTAAACCTTGGTTATCTGTGCTATAATTTATTATTAAATCTAGGAGGTTCGCACCTATTATCCTGATGGGGAGTTTGTGTGTGTATTTGGGTACATTACTGCTCTTTAGGAGGGAGGAGGTTGAACTGCCGCCTCCAAAGTAGGGTCTAAAAAAGAAGCTCGAATTGTCTTCTATGGGAAGACCTGGGTCATATTCTACGGGATCACCATACGCTGGAGGGTTTTCTTGAAAACTGTACTCTGGGGAAATTGATTCCTCCGCGAGTACTTCTACGTACCGAACTATCCGACCTTGCTGATTGTACTGGGGTTTGTACATTGGGTAATAGTGTGATTGACCCTGTGGTCATAATCTATTTGGGTGGTAGTTCGGTTGAGGCTGGGAATTGACTGGTTTCTGGGGATTGGAGGGCTTTTGGGAACGTTGGTGATTCGATTTCTGGAAGTGGGGCCTATGCCCTGCAGGGGTTTTATCAGCACATTTTTGTCGATCGCCACGGCGATGACCATGTTCATGACAGTGGGAGCAATAAGGGGGATAATTGCACTGACTTATCATATGCCGAAACCTATCGCAGTTAAAACACTGTGGAGGGCGTGCATTCTGGGTTTGGGGTGGTGTTCCCTGCATCTTCCTCGATTTATAGGGTTGTTGTTGTTGCTGTTGGTGTTGTGGTTGCTGCTGCTGAATGTAGTGTATGGGGGTTTCTCTACCCTTTCAGTAGTTCTGGTTTGCTAAATCTGGGTAATGTTCCCGTGTTTTATTTATGGCTACACTTACTGGTTTGTCAATATTTAGAAACTCTTGAAACTTCTTTTTAGGTGCTCCGGGTAGGTTTTGGTAAATGGTCGCTGCTACTATTAGGTTTCTTTGTTTTGAAGTGAAAGTAATGCTACACGCATTTTTTGCGGCTCGGAGGGCTTCTCCTACGAGTTTATGTGTTCGTGTAATAAAATTATTTAAATCTTCATGTTCCTCTTTCTTCCATTTAGCTTGGAAGACAGCTTCTAACGTGGCTAAGGGTTGTGCAAGTGTTATTTCTTTAAAAATTTTAAGAAGTTTTGTTTAAAATTGTCCCATGTTGTAGCTTCGCTAATGAATGGGACGTAGGTGACTGTATCATGGGCATTCCCTTCTTTAGGGTCGATAAACCTTTTAGCTTCCCTAATCTTTATATCATCATCGGTGATGTTTTCGCGTAAGAAATGTTCTAAAGACTCAATCCAAGGTCTTACGCGTGATTCAACAAAGTGATTATCAATGGTCCCCTTAAAAATTAGGACAGTATGGGGAAGGTTTACCAGTCTACCTAAGTTAATGTATGCTGGGGCGGTGGTTTGAGACATATTGGCTTGTGCTTGATCTGAAGTTTGTATGTTTGGGAATATGTTTGAAGGGCGCGGGGTAGGTGGAAAAATGGGTGTAGGGGGATTTTCGATGTCAGAAAGCGCACCGTCTGAATCGCTCATATGTGAAGGTACTATTAATGTGTTCTAATTTGGTCTGCTTGACCGATCTTAATCTATGGAATGATCACTTGAGTGGTTTTCCTAACTACTCTATCTAAGAAATACACATTAAATGCACAACAATTTGCCTAACTAGGCTAGGGAAAAATTTTAAAAGATTGTAAACAAAATAATAAAAAATGTAAACAAAATTTCACTCGAATGTACGTGAAGGTACGGGAATATTATGATTGGTACATTAAATAAAATTATTCTATACTAACTATAATAGTGAAAATAACTCGGTTTCAATAAAAAGAAATGTATCACTGGTGTATGGAATGTTCCGTGTTTTTTGTTAATTCTGGCTTGATACAAATTATTAACTGTTAATACTGACTTCTCAAATGTTTAGAATTACTTTAAAAAAAAGAGATCTGTACTTAAGATTCCTATGGCGAAATCCTTGGAGACGTGTCTTGCTGGCCACTTCTTCTTGGATGAAGACTAGGCGTGGAGAACTTGGAGTCGTGACACACCGGTTCAAGGGTGGATGTAACGAACTGGAAGTCGTGACACGCCGGTCAACTGGATGTTGGTTTTAGTTCCAGGGTCTGGAAGGCTGGAACAATCCTGGATGCAGAGGTCGCCAGTTGTTAACCCCTCCGTCTATGGCCTTGGTTGGTTCGAAGTCGACGGGGGTTCTGGTTAGGAGGCCAACGGATTTTTTACTCGCAGTAGTTTCTTCTATACTACTCTCCGAGTTCTTGTATAGTGGTTCGGAGGATTCTGGGGGGCTTACTAAATTCTCTGAAAGTTCCCCGATTCTTCTTATAACGTATCGGGAAATTATTTTTCTTTATTTTAATGACTAAGTTCTCTGAAGAGAGCAAGGCTCGAAGGAGAAGATAAAGACTTTTTATTACTGTAATTTACTGCTAAAATGTACAGGTAGTGCTCAGTCTCTAAGTCAAATTCCGAATGAACATGGAAGAAATTTTGTGGGTTTATATACCCAAATTTGCTAACATCATTATTATTAAATGTTGACTTGTGTCGTTTCTATTTTCTATAGGCTGCATTATTTTTGCACAATATTTGAAAATAGAGTAAATTTTTTTGCTGTGGCAATGTTCAAACAGATAAACAAGATATTTGAAGATGAAGCCATATTTTTATCTTAAACCGCGTATTTTCAGATCTGATGTTATCATGATCTGCCGAGTTAATTAGGAGTGGAAATTGAACTCTGCATCTTTACATTAAGATATGCAAATGAGCAAAAATTAAAGGTTTAAGATTTACAATTAAATGCTTAGGCAAGACATGACTTCATTTTTTATAACGAAGAGAGAATGTATACAAAACATGAACATTGCAAAATTTAATCAGGATTCATTATTAAGCTAAATCTAAAAACGATTAAGAAATTTTAAAAAGAACAAGTCACCAATTATTTGGCAAAATAGGAAGCAAATCAAAAATTTATCCAACGAAAAAATAATATCGCCGAGTATACATTCCTACTGTAAATGGCGATATAATGTCGGGTTGTACATTGGGTACACCAAAGTACATCACTGAGTACATTGTAATTTTGGTTTACTATAACTATGATTATTTATAATTACCAATTAATTCACATTCACTTATTATCGTTAATTACAGTTTCATTAAAGTACATTAATTACATCATATTAAATCATTACAGTTAATTACAATTGACCATAGTTAACTATAGTTTACAGTGTTTCATATTTATATTAGGATAACTATTATTTTAGGATTTAACACAAAGTACATGGGCACATATATATAACATAACACACATAATATATAACAATCATAATAATGTTTTCGGATTAGAAGCAAGCAAGAGAGGAGATTTCGTATTTAGATGCCCGCTTTTGGCGTCGTCATCGGAATTCGAACACTTGCGTCACCATTAGAGATGGAACCCGGTTTAAAATAACCGGTTTTTAACCGGTGCTGAAAATTTTTAATCATCACCGAAACCGACGATTCGAACTGGTTTTCACATTTTTGCGCAAGTCTCCGATCACTGGTCCATTTTCTATGAAACAAACGTTTCCAAACGTTTAAAAACATTGTAATTACGTTTTGCATCGTTTCGTATCGTTTTTTGTTTGTTTATAAGTGTAAATAATTGATGCTTCAGTCTTGAATGTTATGTGGATGATTGCACATTGATCAGTTAAGATTCTAAGATTTAATACTCCATCATGTCAAAGAAATCAAATGCTTGGTATCATTTCACTCGTAAGAATAAAGAAGAAGCAGAGTGTATGATATGTCACAAAATTTTAAAGTGTTGTGGAGGTTCTACTTCAAGTTTATCATCCCACATGAAAAATATTCATGGCATAAACATCGACCAGATTAATCAGCCATTGAAGAAACAAAGAACAGTGGAAGAGTTTGCGCAAAAAAAAGTCCATAGAAGAGGAAATTTCGAAACTTGCGTGTGTAGATGGACTGAATTTCCAATCAATTGCTAAAAGTGAATTCATTCAAGAAAGCCTAAGAAAGATAAAATACGACAAGCCTCACCCAACTTCCTATAATGGTGTCAGAAAAATGGTGCTTAGTTTTTATGAGAAAAAGAAACATGAATTGGTGATCTACTTCAAGAATCAGGTGAGACAAGGAATCCGCTATTCATTAACTATGGATGAGTATACATCTTTGCAAAACCAAAGATATATTAATATTAATGTTCATGATGAAAATCAACATTGGTCTCTTGGTCTCATGAAAATAAATGGTTCTCTCGATACGCACACAAAACTATTGCAATCGTTAGGAAAAGATTGGAAGACTTTGGCTTGGACCTAGATAAGCATATCGTGGGTTGCACCACCGACGGTGCCTCAGTAATGGTCAAGTTTGGAAGAGAAATAGTACCTGATCACCAGCAATGCATTGCACATGCTATACATCTCGCGGTTTCGGATATCTTGTATTCAAAACTGCTGAAAATTCAGTTGAAGGGGAAAGTGACCCTACCCCTGAAGATGAAGCCATCGAAGAAGATGAACACTCTGCACATGAGTTAAGCGAAGATGAGTGTGAAATTTTATGCACTGATACAATTTTTGAGTCAGACATAGATGACGTAATTGTTCTTCCAAAACTTCGAGAAGATTACTTAAAAGTAATAAATAAGGTGAGAAAAATCTGCCACATATTTCGAAAGTCTCTTGAAAAATGAGAGATTGCAGGATTCTGTCAAAGATGAATTTAATGGAAAGGAAATGAAGCTTATCCTTGACTGTAGAACGAGGTGGAACAGTCTTTTGGCCATTGATAGAAAGATATTTGAAACTCAAAAATTGCATTCCAAAGGCCCTCAGAGTGATACGCTCAACAGAGACGATTTCAGATGAAGAATAGAATGCTCTAAAGAGCCTCTTTGACACGCTTCGTCCACTGGAAATTGTTTTGAAGGGACTCTGTTCCGAAGATGCAAATTTGCTCAAAGCTGAATCTTCCATGAAGTTCATTTTGGATAAATTTGAAAGCAAAAACAATCCTTTAGCTTTTGAGCTACGTCAGTGTCTCATTGATCGCTACTCATCGAGAAGACAAAAAGAAGCTGTCGCCTTGCTGAGTTTTCTCCAAAATCCCGAGGTCTTGAAAAATGAATCATCAGCACCGTTCCTTTTTCCTTCAAGACAAGCACTTAAGAAGTATGCGGATCATACATTTAAGAGGCTTTTTCCAGAAGCTTGCCAGATTTCAGAAACAGACGACCAAGTCCAATCAATTGCTTCGAAACTCGAAGATTCACAATGCAGCTCAGGTCGTGAAGTAAATGATGACGATCAACTTATGAACGAGTACATGTGTGAGATGAACAAACTGAAAATGAAACCCAAGAAAGATTCTTCTGAGACCTTTGACGTAAACAATGAATTCAAATATTTTGAAGCTACTTTGAATAGAAGCGAAAATTTGGATCGAATGTAGGAGGCGTTGCTTACAATAAAAGCCACCAGCGTAGAGTCCGAGAGTGTTTTCAGCTGCTGGTTTATTTGTCACAAAGATTCGATCAAGAACGTCAGATCAGACACTTAATGCTCTTTGTTTTCTCAAGTGTTATTTAAAAAATCAAGTTCGATAATAAACTTTTTAATTCAAATGTTACACATACTTGATTGAATCAATTAAAACCTTATTTCTGTTTAATATTTTGATCATTTGCCTCCCTAAAAAGCAGACAGAATCCCATCGGTGAAAACCGGTAAAAACCGGCTTTAAGAATATAGCGACGGTGAAAACCGGTTTTACACTTCGGTTATTTTCCATCCCTAGTCAGCATGAACGAGTATCTTGCGAGAAATTAAATAAATAAAAAAATACAAAGTATACATGTAAACGTACTTACATGTAAGGTAATTATGTACGTCCTCAGTGGACGGTAGTCACACAATAGGTTGACAATTGCTAGTTGAATGAATAATTAATAAAATTAACAAAAGATAAAGGTCAAGAAAAGACATGGACGTATGAATTGAACAACATATAACTTGCGTTATGCGAGTTTGGTCCTTATGCGAAAATGAACATTTGAATATAAAGATATATAAATATAAGAACTGTATGAATATAATGACTATAAAGATTGTAATGAATATTAGGATTTATATGAAGATCATATAGGAATTATTCATTGTTCATTTTTACATATATATATATATTATGTATACATATGTGTGTTCCAGTTAAGTAATATTAGGTACAGTAAATTAAATCTAATGAAGCCCTTTTTTCTCTCCATATTAGAAATGCTTCAGAAGGTGGTACACATTATATATATATATATATATATATATATATATATATATATGCAGTAAAATCACAGAATAACACGTGATCTTATTAATAAGCAAACAACCACAGGGAAAAAGAAAAAAGAAACACGAAATCCGAGCGCTTTCGTGATATATTCGCATCTTCAGGGAAAAAAATAATAGGCAGATTTTACAAAGTAAATGAGTTAAATACACAAGCGAAAAATTCCCAAACGGCAACTCAATTTAAAAACCATAAAACACACTAAAGATTTTTCAATAGATAATTTAATCTGAAGGAAGCTAAATTATTGAATATAAAGAACTATATAGATGAAATTAGACAATTAACATGTACAGAGAACAAAAATTATTATAAATTATTATATATATTATTATAATATAAATTATTATAATATAAATTATTATTATTATAAATTATTATAATAATAAATTATTATAATATTATAAATTATTATAACTGCCTATTATTTGTTTTTCCCTGAAGATGTGAATATATCACGAAAGCGCTCGGATTTCGTGTTTCTTTTTTCCTTTTCCCTGTGGTTGTTTGCTTATATATATATATATATATATATATATATATATATATATATATATATATATATATATATATAATATATACAGGTCGTCCGATAAGTGAGTGGCCATTCGGGAACAATTTATAAATAAAAGATAAAGGATAATAAAAATTTTATTAGAAGGAATTTTATTATTAGTAAACTTACAATTAATTCGATAATTAATTGTCATAGGGATCAACCTGATCGCCATTTACACGAACAGCAAGCTGTATGCGTCTCCATGTCCTGTCTGACATTTTTTGTAAAAGTTCTTTATCCTCATTGATGTCACTTAACACAACTTCTGCGATTTTTGTCAGATCAGATTCACTTTGATTTTCACGGCCATTAATCTGCATCTTGAGGATTCCCCAGAGGGTATTATCCGGGGTAGTCAAGTTCGGACTCCGCGGAGGCCAAGGTACAGGACCATACTTTCCGATCCATCTGCCAGGAAAATTTCTGTCTAGGAACTCACGCGCAGCGAAAGCGGTGTGTCCTGGAGCACCATCTTCCTGAAAAATAGGGTTGCGAATATTCGTATTTCTTAAAGCGGGTAGAAATCTGTTCTCCAACATGTCGATATAACTTCCTGAAGTAATTCGACCAGTGCACACAAATGGACCAATTAAACAATGCGCTGATATTGCACACCATATCATGATTCGAGGGGGATACTGTTTTACTTGATCATAATAATGAGGATTTTCTTTCGACCAAAAAAACGAAAATTTGCTTTTGCCATCGCCATAAAGGGCACATTCATCACTGAAGAACGTACGATCTCTCTCGGCTTTACTTGGAAAAGCTTCAAGAATTTGTTGACAAGCATTAAGTCTGACAATTTTATCTTGTGGCGATAAAAACTGAACGGAGGTTGGGCGGAAAGCTTTAAAATGCAAGTCTTTTTTCATCAAATCATGCAGTGTTGATTTCGGAACATTTAATGCAGATGCACGCCTACGAATACTTTTGGTTGGCGATTGTCGAATTGACACTTGAACATCATCTTCCAATCTTACTCTTGCTTTGGGGCGACCACGGCGTTTTTTATCAATTATCATCCAATTTCGCCCTTTGGCGGCACATCATTAAATCTTTGTTCAAACCTTTCGCGTACTACCTTCATGCAATGCTTGGTTTTTCCAGATTCATGCCACCATGTTGCTGCTAATATCCGTGCTTCATATGTGTAGGGACTTTGATCACAAATTTTATCAACACGTGCGTCTACCTCAGCCATTGCAACGCCAATAATTAGAAATAATAAAATAAAACAATGAAAAACCAGAACAAACAGGAATAACATGAATTACTGCAAAATTAAAAATTTGGATTTCATGTGAAGCTAGCTTAATTGAAAAAAGCACAGACATTTATTAGATATCAAAGATATTAGTACACTATGCTAACTGACATAGAATCGCCACTCACTTATCGGACGACCATATATATATATATATTATATATATATATATATATATATATATATATATATATATAAAACTGCCAGGAATCTATATCGAATAATAATAATAATAATAATAATAATAATAATCATCATCATTGGATATACATTCACAGCAGTTAATATGTTGAGATTAGTTTCGTGTAACGTCATATCAATAAGAAATTCATTTGTAGATGTTCGTAACATTTGGACTAATGCAGACTTGATAATCTCGCAAGAACACTGGTTGACTAAGCAGGAATTAAATTTTCTGTCTAGGATTCATGAGGACTTTATATACGATGTATCATCAGCTGTAAATTTTGTTAATGATTTGCTATAGTTAGTTTCTTAATTGAAAAAATTTAACAAAATATGCAAGATTTTTTCCGAGCGATAATGAAAGATTGGTACGAATTGGATTTCATATGAAAATGAAAAGGTTTATTGGCAGACTATAGTCCATATGACAAATATTATTAATACAATGACAGTTTATATACTAAGGATAGAAATATATACAATTGATTAGAAATAATACTGCACTGTCGGAGTTAAGTGGAGCTACAGACAGACGTTTTCGTACCAAGCAGTCCATAGCTTAGAGGATAAATGGCAGGACTCATGGATAGCTTGGATGATCGGGTTGGTTGATTTTTTAATTCTTTGCATTAGACTGAGTTGAGCACGTCTTGTTACCTCCGGGAAGCTCGGGACATTGCGGATAGCAAACATTTGCGAAGCTGAGCATCTCGGGGGTAATTTATGTAAGAGTCTAAAAGACCTGTTGCACAGAAAATTTAGGGTTCTGCCAGAACCTTTTTTATAATTCACCCAGAGTTGCTGACCGTATATATTACTGCAGAAAGTACGAAAGAGTGTGTCTTTAGCTTCACTTGTACAGAAACGAAAGTTCTTTATGGTCATATTCGCTTTAGCACACAGGCTTCGAGATTGTTTTCTTATATCCAAGTCATCACTCAAGGAGCTGGTAATAGTTTGACCCAAATACTTAAACTCTTGTACTTCCTCAATTACTTCACCATTCATTTTAAACCTTATATCAGCTGGCTGATTACAGCTTTTAGGATGAAATTGCATAACCTTAGTTTTTGTAACATTAAAAAGAATATCATGTTTCTGCGAATACATATAAACAAAGTATGCTTCTTAATTGAACTGCTATTTACCTTACAATAATGGCAGTAATCTAGATGAATACATACATTGAATTTTTTTTTTTTTGTAGAAAATTAAGTCACTGTCAGATAAACCAAAATAGTTGCAGTGCATAATAATGGCGGGGGGGGCTTTAGCACCGATGTGAATTCAGAATTTTTTTTTGTAGGACGGACTGGGTAACATGTGCGAGTCTGCTAAATTAAGCGTAAGTTATGTAGAATTACTTGGTATAAATGGCAATAATTTTACGTACGTCAACGATATGAATGGTGGCACTAGATGGATTGATCACTGTCTCGCTAGTAATAATTTAAAGGATCTTGTTGTGAATGTTCATATTTTTCCCGAGTTCTCTCTCTCAGATCATAGACCACTAAAGCCAATAATTAATTGTACCAACTTAGGTAATGCGCAACGTAATGATAATTCATTGGGCAAGAATGAGCGTGTCGACTGGACTAAGGTTAATATGCAACAGAAAATATAATATAAAAAGAGAGGACAGAACACCTCTTTGGTAATTTATAGTTATTGCATCTTGTAATTTTTGTTCAAATGTTTCTCATTTTAAACTTGTGGGTGGGTATTATAATGATATAATATCCATACTAAGGGAAGCGGGAAAGCCTTGGCTTAAATCGTACAGTTGCCATACTAAAATTATTCCTGGATGGAAGGATTTTATTGCTCCCGTGAAAAGGGAATCAAAAGATGCTTACGATATATGGTGTCTCTTTGGGCGACCGAGGACAGGGCCAGCTTACATGAATATAAGAAGAATTGGGCTCATTATAAAACGACCAAAAGACGGTGTAAACAGGAAGAAGATTCCATTCGAGTGGAAAAAGTCTGTGAGGCTAATTTAAATAACGATAAAAAATTTGGAAATTTGTCAAGAAGGAAACGCATGCCAAGAATACTATTCCATCGACAGTTGATGGAGTGTCTCGGCAGGAAGTAATAGCTAAGCTATGGAGAACGTGGTACTGAAACATCCTTAACAGTGTGGGGAGAGTTAACCTTAATGCAGGCTGCACTGGAACGTCATTAGGAGGGGCCTGTGAAAATACGGAGACTTCAGTGCCTGAAATTAAGAATTTGATTGAGGAGTTAAAGACAGGTTCCTCCCCAGGTGTAGATGACCTGTCGAATGAGCATTTAACGTATGCTAATGGCGTGATGAATCTTCATATCTCATTATTGTTCTCAGCTATGCTTGCTCACAATTATTTTCCTGAAGAGTTTATGAGGATATACAGGGTGGGCCGAAAGTCTGGATCCATAGGAAAATATTTATTTTAATACATAAATTACAACAAATGTTAAATACTTAAAATGAATATCAACTTTAACTCGTAAATGCGTATCCGTGATACTGTACAGTAGTTCGTACTCCAGTATAAATACTCAAATACTTTTTTTATTTTAGCCCAGAAATGGCTTCGAATCTAACAACAGAAGACCGGGTAGAACTTGTGCTCATGTACGCAAGACAGGGCACTACACACAGAGAAGTTGCTACCGAATTCAATAGAAATCATCCTGATAAGCATCCAGTAACACATGCGACTGTTGGCAAGTTGTTTAAACGTTTCAAAGAAACAGGAAGTGTACATGATCGACGGCGTTCTGGTCGTCCAAAAACTGCAACTGATGAAAATACCTCTGCAATGGTATGTGAAACTTTAACGAATAGTCCAGTAAAGTCAACAAGAAGATTATCAAATGAAACACGCATCTCGAGAACGTCAATTCGAAGAATTATTAAAAATCATAAATTCCATCCCTAAGTGTCTCGATGTCAGAGGCCGCCAATTTGAGCATTTGTTATAATTTGTTGTTTATACTGGAGTACGAACCACTGTACAGTATCACGGATACGCATTTACGAGTTAAAGTTGATATTCATTTTAAGTATTTACCATTTGTTGTAATTTATGTATTAAAATAAATATTTTCCTATGGATCCGGACTTTCGGCCCACCCTGTATATCACACCTCTTGTCAAAAATAAATATGGGGATATTCCATCCAGCGATAACTACAGGCCTATTGCTGTTGCCTCCTTCTTCTCAAAACTACTTGAGAAACTTTTGCTACGCCAATTGATTAATTATTTATGGACGTTCCTAATTATTTTGGTTTTAAGAACTCCCATTCAACTGACCTGTGTATTTATGTTTTGGAGGAGAATGTATTTAAATATACTAACAGTAATTCAACTATGCATAGTTGTTTTTTGGATATAAGCAAAGCATATGATAGAGTGAATCAATATTCTATTTGAAAAATTAGAAGATATATGTTTCACTATATGCTTTAAATATATTGAAATTTTGGTACACTCACCAAACCTTTATGCGTTATTGGGGCAATGTATTGTCCTAATGTTTTGGTTCTTCATATGGAGTTAGACAAGGCTCCTTGCTCTCTCCCGTGCTGTTTAATGTGTATATTGATGTATTAATTACTTCTCTTAATAAGGAGAGTCGGGTGTTGTGTAGATAACATAAGGATGAATAACTTCAGTTAAAAGTCTGGATCATCTTATAAACATTCGCAAATTATATTCACAGAACCGTGACATTAATTTTAATGTTATTAAAATAAAGGTTGCGCAATTCCATACTAAAAGCTCAAACCAAACAGCTAATATTATTTTCAAAATAAAAGGCGAACCAAAAGAGCAAATACAAGAATTCGAGTATCTGGGTCAAATTATCACCACCGAAGTTACTGTGCTAAAGCAAAATACACTCTTTTTCATACTCTGCACTAATATTTGTGGGCAGTAACTGTGGGTTAATTATAAAAAAGGTTCTTGCAGAACCCTGAGTTTGCTTTATAACATCTTTTAGACTGTTGCATAAGTTACCTCAAAGATACCCAGCCTCATAAATGTTCACTAACCACAACGTCTCGAGCCTCCCTGAGGTAACAAAACGTGCTCAATACAGTCTAATGTTTTAGACAGCCCAATTGTTCAAGCTATTCATTAGTCCTGCTTTATGTCTTCTAGAGTCAAGAATCTAGACCAGTGGTGGCGAACCTGTTTTGCTGGTAGGTAATTTTTGTTACTTTTGATTTAAAAAAAAACGAAATTGGGTCACACTAATTTATTTACTTACTATTTTTAGTGAGAAACTTGTTGGATTTTAGCTGCTAATGTTTTGATCCGAGCTTTATATTTAGTTGTCTTTAGTCTCACACACGCAGCATTCATATCTGTGCCAAGGCGATTCCTAGTGGTGGATTTGACGAAATTCATGGAGGAAAACAACTGTTCACATGAATAAGATGAACCAAACGTTGTTAGCAGAGCTAATGCTATCTTTTTCATTGATGCAAAAGAATTTGGTAAAGAGTTCCATTCTGCAAAAATAAGATTCTCTAGTCTTTCTATTGATTGTTGTTCTCTGGTTACACCCAAAACTGACGACTCCAATTCCTTTTCTCGTAACTTCAGACTAAGATCAATAAATTTAGTCTTCCATACTGCACTTTCTTGGAAGTCAACTAATTCCATTTCTAAATTACCAATGTCAAGCCGATGAAAAGCTGATAACTGAAGATCTTCAAATTGAATAGTATGGGGAAATTGGATATCAGCTGTGTATCAGCTGTTTATTTCGGTGGGAGAATAAAATAATTTTAAAACTGTAAGGCAGAAAATATTAAAAATGAAAGTAATATTTTTTTAAATAAGCGCTCGTGGGTCACTAAAAATCGCCTCGTGAGTCAGTACTTGACCCACGGATGAGTGGTTCGCCATCACTGATCAAGACGATATAGTCTTGGTATGAAAGTGTTTGTCTATAGCTCCACTTAGCACCAACGTTGGCATTTTCATTACAAGTCCTTTTTATCTTTATTTTATAGTATTAACTTTTGGTAGTTTTTATCATTAATTTTATTATTACACGTTTCATTACGTTTCATTATCATCTTCATGAATATTGTACAGTACTTACTTTTGTGGGATTTACCTCTTGCCACTAAAGATTATTACTATATTAACATTAGAGTATGTATATATACATACACGGTGATGTAGTGGTTAGCGTCGCTGATCACGAATCCATCGGCTCCGGGTTCGAGACCCGATGACGGCAGCCGGCGCGCAACAAAATCCAGCTGTTCATTCTTCCACACAATAAAGAAAGTGGTTGGTAGATAAATGGGTGCCCTAGGTGGCCTAGTGGTTAAGACGCTGGGCTGCTGGTGGGGCGTGGCTTGGATTCCACGTTAAACTGTAGGTCTAAGGTGGAGTGAAAAGCTTGACCTTCGTCAGAATGAACAATTCGGGTGGAAGCTAACCAAAGTGTGTATATATATATATATATATATATATATATATATATATATATTATATTAGATATTGGATGAGCGAACTATGTATGTATGCTGGAAAGGTAGTAAAAGTGACAAAAGAATACCTACATATATTAAATTTAACTAGTATATGAAATGCTTGTTTTAGCCTGGAATTTATCTGAGAGCCCAGTAAAGCCCGAAGCTTAAGAGCCAAATTAGACAGGAAAAGAAGTGTCAATAGTCCAACTAGCCGTTGTATTTTTTATTGAAATGATTGTAATATTTATTTTACCAATGAAGACTGAATAATAATAATAATAATAGTTAATATTTAATGAACTTGATGCGATAACTGAATATATATATATATATATATATATATATATATATATGCTGCAAACCCACAAGAAAAAAGAAAAATGATTCCAAGGCCTTTTGTGTATTCAGAGCTACACCTCGTCAGGGAGGTGTAGCTCTGAATACACGAAAGGCCTTGGAATCGTTTTTCTTTTTCCTTGTGGGTTTGCAGCATTCATTCATTTCATGTGTTTAATTGTGAAATTCATCCCATATATATATATATATATATATATATATATATATATATATTCCCTGTATTACAATACAGTGAATGGAGAGCATTTTCATTTATACAACTTTGAAAACTATCTTCCTACAGCCTTACTAAAGCCGCACTGTTGTTATATAAACTCAGCTGATTTAGTTTTTTATTGAGTATTCTATTTCACGTACTCGGTTTCCTTAATTAAAAGCGTTACCTGCATATCGTTGATTGGGAGAGCGCCAACCCCAGGTAATTTAAGATTCGCTAAGGCCTTGCCAACGTCTGCTTGGGTAACGCCGAGTTTGATTCTTCTTTGCTTGAACCTTTCAGCAAATGCTTCCAACTCCCTTGGATCGGTGTCCGCATCATGCATGGCTGGAAGGTAACTGCAAGGAACCAAAATGACCCTTATGGTAGGCGTAAATAAAGCGTAGTTTCCTTGAACTACGGATAAATATCTTCATAAGACAGAACACGTTAAGCGAAAAGCAAATTAGATTTTATGCTATGACACCATAAAGTCGCTTTTGATCTTTCCAATATTCTCGTTAGATGTCGCTTTCTCCCTTTGGAATATAATACAGTTAAGAAATGAATTTAGCTCTTATGAATTAACGATTTAAAGCTAATTTTGCAAATTCATTTGGAAGTAAATGGTATACGAGTTGCTTATTTTGTGGTATAAAGGATTTTGTGTTTATTTTAAAGAGTATAGATCGTTCCTTTCGCTTTATTTCGCAAAATAATTAAAAATCAACGAATAGCAAAGTTTCATTCGCATATATATATATATATATATATATATATATGGGAATGAACTCAGATATAAGGGGTTAAGCCCCAACTAAAAAAGACAGACTGATCTTAAAGAAACTTTGATTTTTAATATGAAATTTCTTAGTGGTTGGTTCTGTTTATATATTTGGAGCGCCTCAGCCTCGTCAATATCCAATTTTTACATCCAACAAAGTAACTGGAGGGCTGAAAAACTGTCAGAGGCCATTTTAATTGTCTATGAGAAGAATCCTTTACTCCCACAAGTAGAATTGAAGAGTAGAGTTGATTCAAAACATTCTACTGCAAAGATTTGTGTTTTTTTTTTGTTTAGTTTTCTTGTTTTCGTAAAACTGTGATTGATGGAGATACATTCGTAACTAAGAGAATCTAATAAATTTTTAAAATAATTTCGTACTATTGTTATTAATTACTTCACACTTTCATAAAATGTTAGAGTAATATATTCGTGTATTTACATTTAATTTGTACGATGCATTATTTTATTATTACTCAGTTAACTTCTAAGTAACTAAAAATATTTGGTTTATTTTTCAAATAAAGTTGATTTTTCTTTACGCTTTTATGAATTTTAAATCCTTTGGAACCATTAACCGTAGCAGGTTTTTTTTTTTTTGCCCACCTACACGCAAAACCTAATTTAAAATTCAGGCCCGGAAGGGCTAATTACAACTATTTGTGTACATCATTTTTGGTTTTAATATATTGTAATCCATTGTGTTAATTTTAAGGATAATTTGTAAATTCTGTTATAATTTATACTCTTTACTTATACTTGTAATGAAAATAATGGCGTATATACAGATATTTTCTTGTGCGTTTCCCGCCATGCAATACTATATGTGAAGGAGATTTAATATATATATATATATATATATATATATATATATATATATATATAGAGAGAGAGAGAGAGAGAGAGAGAGAGAGAGAGAGAGAGAGAGAGAGAGAGAGAGAGAGAGATAGAGAGAGAGAGAGAGTTGAAAACAAATGGAAAGCTCATCAATGGAATGCCATAACGTGTGTCAGCTTTACATAATGCAAAGGGGAAGCAACATGATTTTAAATTTATTGATTCAATAAATCTGTTATTATTTATTGACTCTTATTATCAAATAAAATCTATGGAAACCCGAAGGTATCTACCTTTGTCAACCCTCTGTGTGTTTATATATATATATATATATATATATATATATATATATATATATATATATACATATATATACAGGGTGTACATAAAGTCAGGATCTATTTTTGTGAAATAATTATTTTTTTCTATTTTTCTTTTCAGAAGCCCTTAGAATGAATACAGAAGAGCGTGTGGCAATAGTAATTTGGCGAATCGAGGGAAAGAAATACATTGACATCAGAGAGAAGTTTAGAAGGAGATTTCATAAGCCGGGGCCAATAGACAAGACAATACGAAAATTGGTGAACAAATTTAAACGAACGGGATCTGTAAATGATGAAGCAAGATCAGGATGACCGTGTATGTCAGATCTTACCGTGAATGCAGTACGTGAAATTATCACTGAGGAGCCACGTACGTCCGTTCGTGCTGCATCACACAGACTCGGCCTCCCGCCGTCATCTGTGCACAAAATTCTGAAAGTTAATTTGCAGAAGAAAAGCTATCATTTGCAGGTTTTACATGATTTACATGAGGAAGATTTCCCTCGACGAAGTGCTTTGTGTGCTGATCTCGTAGAACAAATCTGGAGTGATAATTTAATGGACAACATTCTCTTTAGTGATGAAGCCACTTTCCATACGTGTGGAAAAGTAAATTGCCATAACTGTCGAATTTGGGCAGATGAAAGACCGAATGATTTCGTCCAAAATTGGGAAAGAGACTCACCTAAAGTTAATGCCTGGATGGGTTTAACAAAATCTAAGGTTTATGGTCCTTTTTTCTTTGCTGAAGCTACAGTTACGGGGCTTATTTTCTGGACATGTTGCAGCAATTCCTTGAACCTCAGCTGATTGGGGATAGGATTGTTAGTACCGTCGTCTATCAACATGATGGTGCTCCTTGTTACTATGCCAAAATTGTTCAGGATTATCTAAATGGACGTTTTCCAAATCGCTGGATCGGACGCGGAAGCAACAGACCTTGGCCAGCGAGACCACCAGATTTAACCCCTTTAGATTTCTCTGCATGGGGCTTTATCAAATCGCACGTCTATCAGACGAAGATTACGAGTCTTGAAAACTTACGTACACGTATACGAACTGCTGCAGATAACATAACCCCGCAAATGCTCCAGAATGTGTTTAGAAATGCTGCGGAACGATTTGAGCTGTGCAGGGATACTGATGGGCGTCACGTCGAATCCTACTCTTAATTATTTAATAAATGTTACCACTTTATCATTTTATGATTGAATTCCATATAATTTCCAAGTGCTTCACAAAAATAGATCCTGACTTTATGTACACCCTGTATATATATATATATATATATATATATATATATATATATATATATATATATATATATATATATATTTCTTAACTGCAAACGACACACAGTGTATATACAGTATAATGCAAAGAATGACGCTTTTTAGAAGAGTGTCCACACAAGAGGAGAGGGTAATGGTTAGCATATCTGACCGGCAATCGGATGATCCCGGGTTCGATTCCTGGGAGATGCCTCATTTTTCATAGCTCGTTTTCTCCCCTCTTGTGCGGACACTCTTCTAAAAAGCGTCGTTCTTTGCAATATATATATAGTTGCTCACATCCCTTCAGGAATGATGCTCCCATAGTTGCTCAGATCCCTTCAGGAATGATGCTCCCAAATTATGGACATATTAAAATCATAGGCATATTTAATCTAACCTAACTTGACATAATTTAATGTAACCTAACTTTAATCATCAGGGAGTTATCGATGATTTTGACGTGTCTATAATTCGGGGTAGTTCCCCCTTAAAACCCTGTGAAAAACATATACCTTGAAGGGATTGACTGAGATAAAAGAGTAGAAAATTTGTCTGGATAGTGCTCCACCGGGTTAACGACATCTGATCGACGTGACAAAATCGATGTTATTCTGAGTTAGATTAAGTTAGGTTTTTACACTATCGATGTTATGTCCGTTCGACCAAATCGATATAGTTCCTGCATGGCGTTAGCAAAATTTATGCAGGGAAATGGATAAGATTCCCTCCTCCCTGGCAAGTTCAAGTAAAAACAACTTCCCTTCCACTTCCTTTTCACTCTTGTTTAAGGGCAAAATGCCCATACCCAATGGTACATTCGAGTTATCTAAGTCTCCTTTTTTTGAGAGGTTGGCTTAAGATGACCCCAAACTTGGCCACTCTGTGGCCTCTCTCTATGTTGGGAAAGGGGAGGTCGATGCATAAAAAATGGCTTACCTTAATGGCATGTGTGGGTGGGACAGCCCCGGATGGGGCATCATGGAATTCATGGTGCTATGGGAGTAGACGGAACCATGCAGCTGGTGCATGGAACCCGCGTCGTTCATGGGCGTGAGAGTGGTCATTGAGCTGCTGCTGATCGGGTCAAGCATGTCGAGACCCTCCATGCTATGGTGGCCCATCTGCGGGTAGGGAGAAAGAAAAGGTTTTTATTTATACTTTATTTCCTACAGGTAAAAAAAGAAAGAAAAAAAATATATACGGTGTGTGTGTGTGTGTATATATATATATATATATATATATATATATAATATATAAGTAAATAAATAAATTTTACGTAGTAGAGGACTAAATAGTAAGCATTTACATGTATTCGTTGTAAGATCAGAGGAAACGTAACATTTCTGATGGCACGATTTTTTTCGTTTTTTGGTTCTTGAATTCTACTTCCGCAAGTTCCCCAGCCCTTAAATTTCCGAGTCTCTCCCTAAATGCTTGGCCCCTTCCCATCCTCCATTTCCTGTCCCCCATCGTGCGTGCCACAGCATTCGGCCCCGAGTCACGTGCTGAAGTATAGGTTCAGAGGCACTCAGGGAAGATGGTGGAGTTCCCCAAGGGCCTTGGCACTGTGCCTCTTCCTTCCACGTTCAAACAGTGCCACATTACAAAGCGTGATCATTCTACCTCGCTTTTGTTTCGGTTCTGTAATTGTTTGCCGCTTTTTCATTAAGTGATTCTTATTAACTTATTTTTTGGTATTTTCTCGTTATGACTTTTCCACGCTTTTTTACAACTTTCTTTCTTCGTATATTATTTAATTATGTAATTAATTATTTTATTTACTTAATTATTAACATTTTTTTGTATGTGAAGAAATGTTTGATTTCTAAATCATGTTAAAAAAAAATCTCTTCAAGATTTTTTTTCGTTACTAAATTTCAACCGAGTTCGTTTATAAACAATCTCTCTATATATATATATATATATATATATATATATATATATTATATATACAGTATATACAGGGTGTCCCAGAAAAACTATATACTCTTTATAGCATCATATATTTTATAATTTAAAAAAAAAAATAAACATATATTGTTATAGCAATTGCCAATGAAAGGTAAATTAGTAATCTAAGTGATCAAAATGTTATAGCGAGTTGTTTGGATATAAAATTTAATTAACTACGCCAAGTGCTCAAAATGTTCTCCGGCGGCATGAATGCACTTCTGAATGCGTCGACTAACTGATTCGCAGACATGGACTAATGTGGATGCTGTGATGGTCCCGCACTTTTCCCTAATTGCATCCTTAAGGTGTTCGAGTGTTGCAGGTCTTGTACCATAAACTGCATCTTCAGGTAGCCCCACAAGTAAAAATCAAGTGGAGTCAAGTCCGGTGAACGTGGAGGATACTCAACGCTTCCTCTTCGTCCTATCCAACGGTTAGGTAACGTTTCATCGAGGTACCTTCTGACATCACAATGATAATGAGGGGGGGCTCCATCTTGTTGAAAGTAAAAGTCGTCGTTTCCAAACAACTTCCGAACTGCAGGTATAATTTCTGTCCGCAGCATGTCGAGATATGCGGCACCGGTAACTGTCCCATTAAAGAAAAATGGTACAACCAAACCCCTGGATGATAAACCACACCATGCTGTTAATCCTGGTAAATTAACATGTTTATCCACATAAACGTGTGGATTATCAAGTGACCAGTACCTGCAGTTGTGTCGATTTACTGTGCCATTCAGCTTGAAGGTAGCTTCATCAGACCACACGATTTTGTTGTATTGAAAGTGCATTCATGCCTCCGGAGAACATTTTGAGCACTTGGCGTAGTTAATTAAATTTCATATGCAAACAACTCGCTATAACATTTTGATCACTTAGATTACTAATTTACCTTTCATTGGCAATTGCTATAACAATATATATATTTTTTTTTTAAATTATAAAATATATGATGCTATAAAGAGTATATAGTTTTGTTTGGGACACCCTGTATATATATATATATATACCGGGTGTTTCAAAAGTCCCTCACTAATTTGATTTTCAATTTTCTTTGCAGCTAATCGACCAACGACGTTCATCTTGTGGTAAACTCTTACTCAGTAGTTGAGAATTTGTTTGAGTCTACATTTGAAGTTTTGCTCCGTTTTCTTCTGCTACCATGCTGACTCTAGAGCAGAGGTGTAAAATCGCTGCATGGCAGGAGGTTTTTCAATCTGTGGTCGAAGTGCAGCGACGATTCCGGGCAGTCTACGGACAGCATTATGCACCGGATAGGAACACCATCGTCGCCACCCACCGGAAGTTTATGGAGACCGGATCCGTAAAGGACAAACCACGATCAGGAAGACCTCGAAGTGGGCGGAGTGAGGAGAATGTCGAAACTGTCCGTGAGGCGTTTACTCAGAGTCAAGGAAAGTCCATTCGGCGAGCTGCTGCGGAACTGAACATCAGCGCGACATCTATCCAACGGATTTTGCGGCGTGGTCTCAAGCTGTATCCGTACAAGATCCAGGTGGTTCAGAAGCTGGAACCTCAAGACTACGATTGCCGGGTGGAGATGTGTGAGACACTGCTGCATCACTACGAAAGAGACCCATCGATCCTGGAGCACATGTGGTTCAGCGACGAAGCTCTCTTCCACCTTTCTGGTCGCGTCAATCGGCACAACACTCGCATCTGGGGAACTCACAATCCTGCGGAGATCCGTGAACATGAAAGGGACACGCCGAAATTGGTCGTCTGGTGTGCCATCTCCTCAGCTGGGCTGATTGGTCCGTTCTTCTTCCGGGATCAAGATGGAAATTCCGTGAACGTCAACGGAGACAATTACCTTCGTATGCTTCAGGAGTTCTGCATCCCCCAACTGTCAGCTGTAGCTGACATGCAAGAAGTCATTTTCCAGCAAGACGGTGCCCCTGCTCATTACTCGCGTGAGGTTCGCTCATTTCTGAATAAGCAGTTCCCGGATCGGTGGATTGGTCGCCGTGGTCCCATCGAATGGGCTGCTCGCTCGCCTGATCTTACCCCATGCGACTTCTTTTTGTGGGGCTACATTAAGAGCAAAGTGTACGCCACCAAGCCGCGAGTCCTCCCCACACTAGAAGAACGGATCAGGAATGCGCGTGCTTCTGTTACTCCCGAAATGTTGTCCAATGTCGGCCAAGAATGCGTAAAACGGTGGCTCGCTTGTTTCGAAAAAGACGGTGCCCACGTTGAGGTGTACCAGTGACTTTCCAGTAGACTTATGAAGCCAAGTTTGATGCCACCAAAATTCTCATGAATCGTAGACTCAGCAACCAAATTGTCATTTGGTTCCTCTTGTAATTGCTATTTTAATACAATTTTAAAAATAATGAGGGACTTTTGAAACACCCTGTATATATATATACTCATAAAATAATCAAACATTCTTAACAGTGTGAGTAGAGACAATCTTAAGATAGATTGTAGCGAAACGCGTGTGGGAGGAACAAGGGAAAATACTTTGATATCAGTTCCTGAAGTAAAGCGGTTAATTAAAGAGTTAAAGACTGGTTCTGCGCCAGGGGTAGATGACCTATCGAATGAGCGCTTAAAATATGCCAATGACGTGGTATGTCTGCATATATTATTGCTCTTATCAGCCATGCTTGCTCATAGCTATATCCCTGCAGAGTTCATGAAGGTATATATCTTGCCCCTGATCAAAAATAAGTATGGACACATTCTGTCCAGCAGTAATTACAGGCCTATTGCTGTCGCTTCCTGCTTCTCGAAACTACTAGAAAAACTCTTGTTACTCCGATTAAATGATTACCTTTGGACATCTAATCAGTTTGATTTTAAAAGGCCCCACTCAACTGACCTGTGTATCTATGTACTTAAAGAAATAATATCTAAATACACTGACAGTAATTCAACTATTTATAGCTGTTTCCTGGATATAATAGAGTGAACCACAATATTTTATTTAAAAAACTAGAAGACAGGAAGCTTCCCATGTACATATTAAATTTATTGAAATTTTGGTATTCCCACCAATTTTTTACCGTTAGGTGGGGCAATGTACTGTCCGAATGTTTTGGCTTTTCTTGCGGGGTGAGACAAAGCTCCTTACTCTCTCCTCTGCTGTTTAATGTGTATATTGACGGATTAATTGCTTCACTTAATGAGGCAACAGTGGGATGTTGTACAGATAACACAAGGATAAATAACTTAGTTTATGCTGATGATATGGTGTTAATAAGTCCCTTTGTTAAAGGTCTGGATCGGCTACTAAAAGTCTGCGAAGTGTATTCGCAGAAACATGATATTCTTTTTAATGTTACAAAAACTATGGTTATGCAATTTCATCCTAAAAACTGTAATCAGCCAGCTGATATTAGGTTTAATTAAAATGTGAAGTGAAATAATTGAGGAAGTACAAGAGTTTAAGTATTTGGGTCAATTATCACCAGCTCCTTGAGTGATGACCCAGATATAAGAAAACAATCTCGAAGCCTTTGTGCTAAAGCGAATATGACTGTAAGGAACTTCCGATTCTGTACAAGTGAAGCTAAAGACAATCTCTTTCGTACATTTCTACAGTAATATATACGGACTGCAACTCTGGGTGAATTATAAAAAAGGTTCTGGCAGAACCCTAAATTTGCTGTACAACAGGTCTTTTAGACTCTTACATAAATTACCCCCGAGATGCTCAGCTTCGCAAATGTTTGCTACCCGCAATGTCCCGAGCTTCCCGGCGGTAACAAAACGTGCTCAATACAGTCTGATGCAAAGAATTAAAAAATCAACCAACCCGATTATCCAAGCTATTCATGAGTCCTGCCGTTTATCGTCTAAGCCAGGGGTCCCCAACCCTGTGCCCGCGAGCACCATGGTGCCCGCCGACCCTTTTGCGTGTGCCCGCCACTGACTGACTACGATTGATAAGTTTTTATTTAAATTTTTATAAAATGTTAAGTATGTTACATATTTTAAATATTTAGTTACTAAATATTTAAAATATGTAACATACTTAACATTTTATTAAATTTTAGTAGTTAATTACGGAAACATGTTCATTTATTTGAAAATAATTATTTCTTTAGAAATAAATTAAGTTTTCGTTTTGATAATTTTCTAAGATTCTTAGTTAGCCCATCCTTGTTTTTTTTTTTGTATTATGGTCATTATTTTACATAGGAATTTAATGTTTTTTTTGTGTATTATGTTCATTATTAAATCCAACTATAAATTTGCCTTGAAAAAGTAAATGGTGCAAAGTAAATGCCCCTTAGACGTTATGCAATTTTTTTGGCATATACGTTCTTGTACAAACCAATTTTTTTAAATTACAAATTTAGTTATTTTAAGTTCAGTTGGTAATTCCATATTTAACAATTATTTTTATTTTTTGTTAAGCTTCAATGTTTTGATAATTAAAATTTTATTAAAACGTATATTTTTTTAATATAAAATTATCAGGATTGGACTATGTTCCATTGATCTCGGCCAGGTTTGATAAATTGGCCAGATAATTACTTGTGCGGTTTTAAGTAATCCACCATGACTCTAGAATTGAAAAGTTTAGTTAAGTTTAAACTTACTTTTACTTACTTTAACTTACCTACTTTTACTTACTCTTCCTTACTTTTACTAAGTTTAAAGCACTTACTTTTACTTACTTTCATTGTACTATATTTACTTACTTTTACTCACTTTTACCATACTATATTTACTAACTTTTACTTATTTTGTATTTTTTCAGGTAGTCAATAATCAATAATGGATCCTAATATTGATGAAGTTGGAGAGAAAAGTGAGGGTGTTAAAAGGGGTTACTTTTGTGGTCAATGCAAGAACAAATATTCAAAGAAGCAAAACTGGGAGGAACATTTTAATTCCAAAAAAAATATTTGTTACAATACAAGAGGTCCCAGAGTTTGGGCCCCAGCTTAGATATTGCAGTAAAGAAATACCAGGATGAAGTGCAGCAAAGAGATACGGCAAAGCAGTCATTTAGTTTGTTCACAAAATGTGCTAGTGCTAGACCTCAGAAAAATGAACCAACTTCATCAACTGCTAATCTAGAAAATGAAACTTTTTCACTAGATGTTTCACAGACTGAAGAAAGTGCTTCTCCTCCACCTAAGAAACAAAAGGTAAGTGAGGAATCTGCGCATCAGACTAACAAAACTGCTTTAGAGGAATTTGAAAATTCCCAAATCCAGAAGACATTGAATGCAATTTTGCGCCTAACAAAAGAAACTCACCAAGCTGTTGTGGAAAAAAAGTAAATTCAGAGCTGTGCTCCAGTAAATTTTTTCAAATCTGGAGTCATGCTCTTTGGCACAAAAAGGTTGGGGACCCTTGGTCTAAGCTATGGAATTCTTGGTACAAAAACGTCTGTCTGTAGCTCCACTTAACCTCGACATTACTGTATTATTTCTAATCAACTGTGTATATACAGTATTTCTATCCTTAGTATGTGAACTGTCATCGTATTAATAATATTTGTCATATGGACTATAGTCTGCCAATAAACCTTTTCATTTTCATTTAATTTTCATATAAAGATTACGTTTTATATATATATATACAGGGTGTCTCAGAAGTCGCGCACCATAGGCTTTATTCAGATTTACGAGGTTTACGAGTCGAAATGGTTTATAAGTAATGTTTCATTACAATATATGTTCGATAATGTTCGAATAATAAAATTAATAGTATGTACAGTTAATGAAAAAGCTATCTTAAAATAATTAAATTGAATGAAGCTACATTAGCCAATGGTGCGCGACTTCTGAGACACCATTGGCTAATGTAGCTTCATTCAAGTTAATTATTTTAAGATAGCTTTTTCATTAACTGTTACATACTATTAATTTTATTATTCGAACATTATCGAACATATATTGTAATGAAACCACTTATAAACCATTTCGACTCGTAAACCTCGTAAATCTGAATAAAGCCTATGGTCGCGACTTCTGAGACACCCTGTGTGTGTGTGATATATATATATATATATATATAACGTAAAATGCCCCCTTAAGGGAAAATGTTATGTGTTGTTTAAATATATAAGAGACTGTTGATTCATTCGTCTTAGTGTGATGGTAGCGCTCGCAACTCTAACTTAAAAGGACCCGAGTTCGAATCCTAATAGGGGACACTTTTACTTCATAAAAAAAATGCGCACCCGTTCTCATACGTGTTATTTCATATATATTAATTTTTTATAAACGTATTCTTAAGAATGAAGGATCTGAAGTCAGATTTGATGGTGAAATACTGAATGCTTACTTCCCACTAAATGTTATTCCCATTCTCATCCGCGATCCGCAAATGGGAATTGTCGAAATGAGCATTCCAGATTATAGAAAAGAGTTTCCTGATTTGAGAAAACCGTAAACGAGGATCTGTGACGCAATTGCGGTCTCGAGAGATATTTTCTTTGAAAAAAAACTTAGTTCGAAGTGGGAAAACCAACGTGACTATGGGGAATATATTGCGTTGAGAATTACCGTTAACATTATCACCTTTGGATTTAACACTTAGGCAAAAAACGAAATGGGAGTTATATTGCGGTGGGAAGAGACCATACTTATATTAATGCTTGCCTAACTTGTTTTAAGTTATATACCGAGTACACAGTATATGGGATGAAGATATCTGATGATTTCTGATCTTTTAAGTTTTTACACACGCCTTCCCAGTACTCCTGTAGTTTGTGTTTCGGGGAGCCTTTGCTGCGCAAGGTGCAGCCGGCATTCTAGTATATATACAGTATATACTACAACGCCCGCTGCGCCTTGCGCAGGAAAAGCCCCAGAAAAACAAGCTAAGTAGGGGCCTGGGAGGGGCGGGTGTGTTACTAAAACGTTCCCTGGTTCTCCCCTAATGTGTATTCTAAATTTGGTGCAGATTACCCTAGTCGTTTAGGCGTGAATAAACGAACATAGAACATCAGAAATCAGACGTTAGACATCATCATCCCCTTGTTGGTTTTCGTCGTCGTCGTCGTTGGGCCTAGGCAAGCTACGGCTTGGGACCGTAGCGCATCTATCCGGTATAGGTTAACCTGGATGATGTAGCCATAAGCACTGCCGCTGGTTAAGTGCCAACCAGTGATTATCTCACTAGCCGTATTGAGTCCGTTAGGCGAAACTGCGACAGTACCAAGGATGGAAAATATAACCCTTGGATTTCTATTATTTATTTGCAAAATGGACATGGTATTAGATTAAAATAATTATTTGAATATAAATAATTAACTGACAATTGTGATATATAATTAATTATGTTTACATACAATAAAATAATACAGTATACATAAAATTAGTATTAATGTGGTTTACAATTGAATTATGATGGGTAACTAATTTAAAATGAATTTATAGCTATTCCGAAATTCAAGACGGTAAAATTAACATTTATCTTGAAACTAAAATAAGAGTATTCACTACACACTCCCCCACCAGAGAGGAAGTTCAAAGAGTTCCGAACGACACAGATTTCCCCTGGACCTTTTTGGTAGCTACATGTACCTCGCTTAAGGTTGATTCCAAAAACGCAGGCTTAAGACGATCGATAGAAACCTTGTCGACCTTGGAACCGCGCTGGATGAGAAATGATTTGCGCGTACGTCGGAGAACTTCATAGGGCCCGTCATATGGACATTGGAGAGGCCGTTTTGGGACAGGTACACGAACGAAAACGTGGGTGCAAGACTGGAGGGCTGGGGAAACAAAGATGTTCTGTTGGCTAGTCAATCGAGGGGAACAGGCTGAAGGGACTGCATGTGAGAGGAAAGTGTTTGAGCGAATTCCGTAGGATCACATGACATCCCCTGCAGTGAAGTAGCCACCTGGTAGCCGCAGTGTTGTTCCATAGACTAGTTCAGCCGCTGTAGTCTTCAGATCACTCTTAAATGCAGAGCGAATACCAAGCAACACGAGTGGAAGCTTATCCATCCAATGGGAGTCTTCGTGACACATAAGGGATGACTTCAGCTGGCGATGGAAGCGTTCGACGAGGCCGTTAGCTTGCGGATGATACGCACAGGTATGCGCATGTACTGTACCCAACAAGCTGGTAAACTTCTTCCAAAGCGAAGACTCAAATTGGCGACCTTGGTCAGTGATGACTTTTGTCGGCAATCCAAATCTTGATACCCATCCATGAAGAAAGGCTCTTGCAACAGTGTCCGCTTGGATATCAGGAAGTGGGATGGCTTCAGGCCATCTGGAAAAGCGGTCGAGACAGGTGAGCAGATAACGTTGGCCTTGAATCACTGGAAGAGGCCAACAATGTCTACATGAATTACCTTAAATCGCTGGGATGGGGGCGGAAATGCGTCAAAGGGGGACCTGGTGTGCCTTTGGACTTTGGCACGCTGGCAGGCAAGGCACGTTTTGGTTCAATGTTTGACATCCTTCTGTCGAGGGCCAAACAAAGCGAGAGGTAACCAGGTGTTGCGAAGCACGGATACCAGGATGGGAGGGCTTATGAAGATCCGTGAAGACTGCTTGTCTGTGACATGGAGGGACATAAGGGCGAATAGCAGCTGTTGATACGTCGCAATAGAGGGGCACAGACAATCCTGGCATACTCATTTTCTTGAGGGAAAGTGAGTGAGTGGAGTCTTCTCTGAGCAGGTCTTGTAGTTCCGTATCCTTATCTTGATCCTGTGCAATAGCATTCCACAGTGTAGAGCTGAGGGTAACAGAAGTAATCTCTATTCTTGAAAGTGCATCCGCTGGAGTGTTCAAGACACCTTTGATGTGGCGGATATCTGTGGTAAATTGCGAGATATAATCGAGTTGCCTGATGACTCTGGGAGAGTGGTTACAGCTGTTTTTATTGAAGACAGTGACCAAAGGTTTGTGGTCGGTAAAAACACAAAACTCTCGGCCTTCAAGGAAATGTTGAAAATGCTTCACGTTTAAGTAAATAGCAAGAAGTTCACGTCCGAAAGCACTATAACGCGTTTGGGCTGGCTGCAGCTTTTTCGAGTAAAACGCGATGGGTGCTTGTTGACCGTTAATGGTTTGTTCCAACACCCCACCGATCGCAACATCTGATGCATCGACCGTCAGAGTTAGGGGGCATCACTGATAGGAAATGACAGAGACAATGCACTATTGATAGCATTTTTGGCATTGTCGAACGCCTGTAAACTATCGCTACACCATACCAATTTCGTTACCTTGCGTTTGTGTGTGATCATAGCGTGTAGAGGAGCAAGAACACTGGCACAGTTTTTAATGAACTTGTGGTAATAATTTACCAAACCTAGAAACCGACGTAACTCACGCTGATTATTTGGCATAGGGTAATTTTTTATCACTTCACACTTGTCCTGAAGGGGGGTAATTCCGTGCTGCGAAATCGTGTGACCAAGAAATTCCAAGGTTGGCTGTGCAAACACACACTTAGATGCATTAATAGTACACCGTATTGTTCTAAGCGTTGAAAGAGGAGTGAAAGATGTTCCTTATGTTCCTCTTCCGTTGAGCTGGCCACAAGCAAATCATCGATGTAGGCATAAACAAAGTCTAAGCCTCTGGTGACCTCATCTATAAACCTCTGAAAGGTTTGCGCAGCATTCCGTAGCCCGAACGGCATCTTCACAAATTCGAATAACCCAAATGGTGTACAAACTGCAGTCTTGGGAATATCCGAAGGCTCTACGGGAATGTGGTGGAAAGCCTTAACGAGGTCTATTTTACTGAAGATAGATTTGCCGTGGAGAAGAGAAGTAAAGTCTTGGACATTTGGTACCGGATATTGGTCCGGGATGGTTGTCGAATTTAAAAACCGGTAATCCCCACATGGTCTCCAGTCTCCTGACTTCTTCTGGACCAGGTGTAGGGGAGAGGACCAACTGCTTTTGGAAGGTCTTATTATCCCAAGATCTATCATAAGCTGGAATTCCGATTTGGCAGCTTTCAGTTTGTCCGGGGCAAGACGTCTGGGTTTTGCAAACACAGGGGACCTTTTGTTGTAATGTGATGGGTAATGGTGTGCTTAATGGTATCACCCATCTGCATCGGTTGAAGAATTCCTGGATATCGCTGGAAAAGGCACTGGTACATGGAATTAGGGGGAACGAGGGAAAGTGCAGAGTTCGAGGCGTCCGGAAGGGCAACCTGTTTGGCAAGAACAGAAAGCAGTGTGGCCTGGTCGCATAAGCGTCGCTTGTCAAGATCCACCAGGAGTTTGAAATGCTGGAGGAAGTCAGCGCCGATTATGGGATGCTGCACTTGAGCACAGATGAAAATCCACTTGAAGGATCGGTGAAGGCCCAAGTTTAGTTCACACGACTGAGTACCGTACGTGGGTATGCGTGAACCGTTAGCAGCGTATAGAGGCGGAGATTCCGAGTGCGTATGACCAGATTTTTGAGGGAATACACTGACTGACGCTCCGGTATCGACCAAGAAATTGACACCAGAGTTCCTGTCCTTTATGAATACAGGTTGGCAGTGCGAGTACTAGACGCCATTAGGACTCGCTGCTGGGGTTTTCCGACGAAAAATTGCAAGGGGAGATGCACTTCCTAGCCTTCTTTCCAAATTTAGAGTGGTAGAAGCAGATCTTCCCGGAACTCGAACGATGCCTCTTCGTAAATCTTGACCGAGAATGGCTTCTTTGCCGTTGATTTTGTAGCAGAGAACAAACGTGGTTGAGTTGTTGACTTAACTCTTCCACTTTCAACTCCAGTTCCGATTGTGTGTTCACGTTGTTGACCGGAGCTGTGTCAATCTCCACTACTTTGTCGGCAGTTTCTGCTAGTTTATCAACTGGAGTAGCAGGATCCATAGTGGCCAAGACACGCTGAGCTGATGGAGGAAGTTTCTGCAAGAACAACTGTCTAAAGATGTCCTTATCGAAGGTTTGTGCGCGTTCGCCTAGAGCGCACTGCATAGCCCTCAGCATTTGAGTGGGCTTACGGTCTCCAAGTTCTTCTTTTGAGATTAACTGATGTAGTTTCTCACGCTCGGAGACAGTGGTGCGGCACAGGATGGCAGACTTCAGATCGTTGTATGGGTCCTCACTCGTGGAAGTAGACACGATGACGTCACGGACTTCAGAGATGATGCTCGCTGGTAGAGAGGACAAAACATGATCGTATTTTGTCCTGCTAGCGGTGATCCTTCCCAAGTTGAATTGTGATTCCACTTGGTGGAACCAAATAAATGGATCACCCGGCCAGAAGACGGGAGCTTTACGCTCAAGTGGGAGATGGCACCAGCGTCGTCAGGCATCTTCTCCTATGCTTGCTGACGTACAAGCAAGACGACAAGTTACCAACGAAGGAGTGGAGGTTGAGACGAGCGCAGGCACAGAGCCCACGGGCAGGGGTGAGGGGCAGAGGGCACGAGCGACGTTACAGTCTGGTCCTAGTCGCTCGGGTGAAGGGGGTGATGGGCACGAACGACGTTACAGTCTAGTCCTAGTCGTTCGGGTAAAAGGGGGGAATCCAACTCCGGGGTCACCAATTGTTGGTTTTCGTCGTCGTCGTCGTTGGGCCTAGGCAAGCTACGGCTTGGGACCGTAGCGCATCTATCCGGTATAGGTTAACCTGGATGATGTAGCCATAAGCACTGCCGCTGGTTAAGTGCCAACCAGTGATTATCTCACTAGCCGTATTGAGTCCGTTAGGCGAAACTGCGACAGTACCAAGGATGGAAAATATAACCCTTGGATTTCTATTATTTATTTGCAAAATGGACATGGTATTAGATTAAAATAATTATTTGAATATAAATAATTAACTGACAATTGTGATATATAATTAATTTTGTTTACATACAATAAAATAATACAGTATACATAAAATTAGTATTAATGTCGTTTACAATTGAATTATGATGGGTAACTAATTTAAAATGAATTTATAGCTATTCCGAAATTCAAGACGGTAAAATTAACATTTATCTTGAAACTAAAATAAGAGTATTCACTACACCCTTATTATAAGTATATTATATAAATACCATATAGTAAGTATGGGGTCGACTAACGTTATTAATTAATGCAATGAAATATCTGTATATATCACCAGACAGATAGATGGGTATTGGATCAATCCAGGAGCTACGTTTTACACATAGCATTGAAGAGCAATTAGTTTAAGTTTATGGTTTACAATTCTCACAGTAGTAAATTATTATTAATTGCTCTAATAAATTATCAAATATGAGCTCGGTATCAGTTACTTGTCATCGGTTATCACTTAAAAATTATTGATCAGTATCAACCCATTTCAATTACCTTTCATTGTATATATATGGGGCCTCGGCCTGGCCTCGGCCATATTTTGCAGGCCTCGGCCTCGGACCTCAAAAGTGGCCTTGGCCTCGGCCTCGAGGCCAGCTGAAAAGTGGAATGGCCTCGTGACTTTCGTGAGGCCTTAGGGAATCCTGATTTGTTTTGTTCTGTAATTTTCAACCCCCGGTAGCGTTGGGGTGGATATTCTTCAGGTGAGGACCATGACCTGACAGGTTAGGGTGTACCATTTTTGGGTCATTTTCAAAAAGTCAAGGTCCAGGAGTCTAATGTTGTGCCAAATGATGTCCTAAACACGAATTTAACAAGCATTTTCTAATCCAACAAATTTTGAATCCCCCCCCACCCCCCTTGAAATTTTGCCCATCCCCTTTTCCTAAAAACCCCATATATCTAAAAACCTATCAACTTTATCGAAAAATGTTATAGAATAAAAATGATTTAGAATCAAACGTTCTATTAGAAAAGTTCATTAAGATAGAAATTTACGTAATCTTGAAAATTTTCATTTTCTTTTGTCCAAGAGCACCTTATTGTATTAATATAAAATAAGGTGCTTAAGTTACATTATTTATGAGTATATTGTGAGTATAATCCAAATTTAAAAATCCTTTTTTACATTGAATTTTAATAAACAAGCATTGTTTTTACTCTTATTGTTTCTTTTCAGACTGCTTTATTTGAAAAATAAATAAAAAATGAGTCAAACAGCTACAAAACAGCATGACTTTATTCTTGGTCGCTTGCAGGCTATTATGAGTTCATCTAAAATTGTTTTACCATCCAATAAAGATGTTCTAAGCCATTTTATTTATTTACGGAGAATGCAGTATAAGGGTCCAAAAGTTACAAAAGATTCTACTGTTAATGAAGTTCTACAGAAGCTACTAATAATATGGCAAAAAGCATGCATTCCTACTATAGATATTAGTAAAAACCCTAAAGGCAGGAAGATGCTGTTAAATCTAGAAGAAATGCATAATAATTTAATCAAGCACAAAAAAAGAGCAAGCTTTGAAAATGAACTCTCTAATTTCATGAAAATTATGGATTCCCTTTTTGACATCTCTTCTCAAAATGCCGTTGAATTAATCCAAAAAGACCGCATGAGAACTGAGCCTCAGAAAGCATATGATATTTCATTCTTAGAAGATCAAAGAACAAAACGAGAAACATGTTTAGGTTTGCTAGATGCAGATTATGCATCAAAAGTACAGCGCAAGTACATTAGATTAGAGAAGAGAAGAAACGCAAAGAGAAACATAAATCAGTGAAGCAAGTGAGTGCTACAGCCAGAACATCAGAGACCCTTCTTTCTAGCACGACCAGTTCTGAGACAGACAGCTATGAAGAGTTTCCGACAGAACCTACAGCAGGACCTTCAAATGCTTCCAGCCCCAAAAATATTCTTGCCTCGCCATTGGTTTCCTCCACTGCAGACAGACTTAATCTCTCTATTGGACAACGGACTGTTTTTGCTGCTGCAGTAGCCATTAGGTGTGGCAAGGATATTGAAAAACTGTCTCTCTCCAGGACCACATCTGCAAGAGCGCTCGAAAGACAAGAAAACGAAAATATGAAACTTGCATCAAGGATTTTACTCCTCCTGATCACTGCCTAGTACATTGGGATAGCAAGCTGCTTACTAAATCATGTTCAGAACAAGAAGACCGCCTTGCAATACTTGTTACTGGATACCCAAATGTAGAAAAACTTTTATCAGTTTCTATAATAGATGATTCCACTGGATTGTCTCAAGCCACTTCTGTATTTCAAAGTATTGAAAAATGGAACTTGAAGCAAAATGTCTTTGGAGTATCATTTGATACCACTGCATCCAGTTCAGGATGGATGAAAGGTTCCTGTAAGTTACTTGAAGAACTTTTGCAAAAGAAATTGATTTGGTTAGCATGCCGCCATCATGTGGCTGAAAGAGTTTTGTGTGCTGCGTATGTAACCATTTTTGGCCCAAGTAAATCTCCTGAGTTTGAGTTATTCAAAGAATTTCGCGAGTCTAAATGGAAGAAAATTAATACGAAATCTACATACAATGTTCTTGATGTTAAATCAAGGTATCAAAGAGGCCTAAAGGAAGAATGTGTAGAATTTATGACCCAATGTTTAAGAAAATCTGACTGCTTTCCACGTGATGACTATAAGGAAGTTGCTGAAACAACTTTAATGCGTTTAGGAGAGGTTTCCAGAGAAAACAGTCATTGGCGGAAACCTGGTGCAATGCACCGTGCCAGGTGGATGGCAATGGTTTTGTATACAAATAAAATGTATGCTTTTGCCCACCAAGCATCATATGATGAATCATAGGAAGTGGTCCCTTTGAGTTTCTTTGGATCGCTAAGTAATGATGAAAAAGATAAGATCGCAAAATCCTTAAACAAATATCCAGTTCCAGAAAATTATGTATGTGGGCAACCTGTTTTCCCCATTTTAAAGGAAGACACAAAGCTTCATCAGCTAGTAGGTCCATTTCATGGCATTTATTTCAATGCTGTGGGTCAAAACCAGACTCATGGATAAAGAAACCAGCATCAACATGGGAAGAGGTCGATGACTACAACAAACTAAAAAACATTCTTTCATCTATTAGAGTAGTCAATGATACCGCTGAAAGAGGAATCAAGCTGGTTCAAGACTTTCATGACAAATGTCAAAATGAAGAAGAATTTCAAGGTCTTTTGCAAATTGTGGAAGAGAATAGAAGACTAATTCCTGATCCTAGTAAAGAGACTCTTAAAAGAATGAAACTCAGTAAAGAATAGTTCATTAACAGATAGATTAGGTATTTTTATTTGCAGAGATTGTTTTAATTTAGAAGAGGCTGATTTTTTTTTTTTATTAAATATACCATAAATTGTCTTTTCTTATTTTTATGTTTAAAAAGCTCTTATATCAATGATTTCTAATTAGGAAACTTGTTTCTTTTTATTTTTTTGAGGAAAGTGTTGAATAAAGGAAAAAAAAACGATGGGACCTCACAACTATAGATAAAGTGTTAATTTTTAGCTTTATTTTATATATATAGTTTTGAGGTTGTCCTCACTTTGTATAGGCTAGTTATAATAAAACTAATTATGATTTGCATTATAACTAGCAAATACAAAGCCCATCGCCGCGAAGCTGCATTGGGGTGATGCTTCAAAGGTGGCGGTAACACCTTATTTAAGAAGAAGGCACTGCAAGCAAAAAATTTTTTTAATTTAAATTTGTAAAAAATAAATGAAAATTTTCAAAATTAAGTAAATTTCTATTTTGATGAACTTTTCTAATAGAACTTTTGATTCTAAATCATTTTTATTCTATAACATTTTTCGATAAAGTTGATAGTGTTTGAGATATATGGGGTTTTTAGGAAAAGGGGATGCGCAAAATTTCAAGGGTGGGTGGGGGGATTCAAAATTTGTCGGATTAGAAAATGCCTGTAAAATTCGTGTTTAGGACATCATTTGGCACAACATTAGACTCCTGGACCTTGACTTTTTGAAAATGACCCAAAAATGGTGCCCTACTGACAGGTGACCGTATGTGGCGGCATACATTGATAAATACTACTCAGACAAGTGACTAGTCAGGCGGCAGTCTTTGATAAATACTATTCACTTAGGTGACCAACGGATTAGTGACAGGTTACTGTGACGTTAGGTACATAAATAGTATATATGTCGCGGTATATAAATATTATTCAGTCAGTCAGCAGTAGACCAATTGACTTAATGTAGCAAAACTAGTGTGCAAAAGCAATCTATTAGTTGGTCATCAGTTGAACTG
>JAJOZX010003094.1:170000-182500 GCA_023014485.1 Bathynomus jamesi | reverse complement strand
CTTCTACATTTTAGAAGGTTTTATTTTGAGCCTGTGTTTAGTCTAAACCAAATTTATTTCGAAGGAACACCATTTATTTAGTTCAGTTTTAGCAGAACTGTGCCTAATAAGTACTGTATAATAAACCACTGTTGGTCTGAGCTCGAAACATGTTTAAATAAAATAAAAGAATTTTATGGGTGCACACGTGATATCAAAGAGTTTTGTAACTCTGCAGTTCTTTGCTGGGCGAGACAAATATTTTGTTGACAAAAAAAAAAAAACTAAAAGATTCGACAAAATTTTTGTTTTATTTTTAGGCACCCAAAATTTTGTTTCTCGTTACAGAATGTATATTACCGATAATATTTGCTGCAATAAATAAATATTTAGTTAATTGAGCGAAGTGTGCGTATGTTTATTTTAAGCGACAATTTGTTTAAATGAAACATTATTCTCATTTTTGAATTACCAAAACGTCTAATTTATTTTTATAATCAGAATTTCTTCAAGTAACTTTAACTTAATTATTATATATTCATTTATACACATATACACAATTGTATATACAGAAATAAACTTAAAACATTTTACCATAACGGGAGTCGAACCCCTTTCTCCGACATTTTTCACATAACGTACAGACTGTTTTATCCGTTATGTCATCCAGAGTTATGGGTACTTTTAATAAATTGGATATATATATATATATATATATATATATATATATATATATATATATTATATATATATATATATCTATATATATATATATATATATATATTAGGGTGATGCAAAAGTGGGGGGAGTAAAATTTTTTTGTTTCAAATTTTTGAGATACCCTCTCATTTGGTTTGATTTGGTGGAAAAATGATCCTGGGGAAATTTTGTGTCAAAATTCGAATATTTGGAGGTCGCGCCTGCCATTTGAAAATTTGCTGATTTCCATGACACCCAGGAGGTACAGCAAGCGTCACGTTACTTTTTTTTTGAGTGAAGTTCCCCAGGAGGCCTATCATACCACCTTCCTCTTTTCCATTTGTTCATAAAACAGATACAATACAATAGATATTTACAATAGATACATAGAATGGATATACTCGTAAATTTTACTGTTGCGTCAAAGATACGAGAGTTTTCTTAGTTTTGTCCGGAAGCTTCTTCCGATAATTTGATACAACTTGCAGTAGATATTGCTTCTGTTGTTCATCATTGGTAATTAATTTGTTATAATCTTCAATCAATTTCACTCCTCTTTCAGCAATATCATTAACAACTTTCATGTGATTCACTACGTTCTTTGCAACCCAATAACTCTCATCGAGAATCCAATCTTCTACTGGTTTGCTCAAGAACGTTGAAGACAATCCGAGTATACTGAAGAAGGACTTTGTGTTAGCAGTTACAAAATCTTCAAGCTGCTTATTGTCAATAGTTTTGATGTCTATTTGTGTCTTCTTTGGAGGATCTGGCTCCGAAGATTTTGTAAGAGCCTCCTTCATTTTTCTTTTGGTGTCAAAGCTGATTTTATCATCAAAGAAAGCCAATGCGATCAACTCTTCTGAGAGATACCACAAATGATTCTTGAATTTTTCTAAAGCAGCATTTGCTAGTTGTTCATTTGTGCTTTTGTAGCTGTGAAGATTCTTGAGAAGACTCAGATCATTTCGTGGAGCACTTGCTGCGCAGGGTGCTGAAAACCAATGCTTAATATAAATTGAAACAGAAAACCAACAAATTTCTTTTAGATTTCTTTCTTCTATTGCTGTTATTTTGAACTGACTTTTGAACATAAAGATTTTCATCGAATAAATGACTTTTGCCATCCAACGGGCTCTATGATAAGCCCCAGGCTTCCTGAATTTTATTCCAGTCGTTGGAGTACCGCCAAGCAAGATGATTGTCAGTTCCAATAACTCTCTGTAATCGTCGCAAGGTTGATCTTCATTGATTTTTCTTGCTGCAAAGTTGATGATTTCCTCTTTTTCCTTTTGTGGATAATTTTCTAATTTATCGTATGAAGTTAGATTAATCTTATTCCAGTTTGTTTTGAATCTTTTGAATAACTGAATGTCAGGGCCTGATGAAGCCTGTAATGCAGGGGATTCCACTGCTTCCAACATGATTTCAAGGATATGGTGTCGACAAGGACACCACAACAAATCTTTCTCCATTTTCTGTTCAATTAGGACACAAGCTCCGTTTTTACGACCTGTGTTCGATGCAGTTGTATCGAAACACATGCCTTTTACCTTATCTATTAGATTCCAATCAATGATCGCCTGATGTACTGCATTTGCAGTATCCTTTCCTGTGCCATGATCTATTTTTGGCACTCCAAGCAGTTGATCTTCTCCACTGCCAGAGATTAGGACTGGCAACCGATCAACAACCTCATTCCCAGTAATGTCTTCGAGGAGTTTGCCATCCCAATGAACAATCAAGGGTTTGTCAGCTTGAAATTCTTCTTTCAAGTTTTCACTGAACTTCTTTCTTGATTTCTGTCTTGCCCTGCGAATCGATGAGTAGCTAACATTATAATTCTCTGGATCTTTTCCAACATTTGCGATTGTTGGAATAATTATTAAAGAGGCTGATCGGTCGCTGATCTTAGCAACATCCAATGAGGAAAGCAGATTTTCATTCATAATCTTGAATTTTTTTCTTGGAAGGCCTCTTTTGGATGTTGAGGGCTGTTCCAGATCTACTTCTTCTTCCGTAGATGCAGGTGAATCACTGCAGGAACTGCTGCTGCTTGCAAGAACAACTGTTTCATCAAATGCACTTGATTCACGTAACCTTTTCTTATCCATTTTTTCATGTCTCTTCGCTGCTTCCTTTCGACGTTTTTCTTCATCCTTATCAACTGCCATCATTTTACCCTTTCGACCTTCCCTTTGTAGCCGTAGAAACTCTATCTTCTTCGATAGTTATTAACTCATTAGCATTTGCATGCGCAATATCAAAGAGTCCATCCAATTTTTCTTTCCATGTATCTCTTTCTCTATTGAAAACTTTGATTTTTTTTTTCCTTTGCTCTTCTTCAGCCCTTGCCACTCATCATACAGTTTATTTAATTTCTTCACAACATTACATTTCTGGGTTGTTGGTATTCCTGCTCTCTGCCACACTTCCAATACATCATTAACGGTTGAAGTTAATGCTTCTCTGACGGTTTCATTCTTGACATGTTTATAATTCATGAATAAGGAAATTACTTCTTTCTTTGATGGGAGCTTACTTTGATTCAATTTATCTATTTGTTGACCGATCAGCCAGATATCTGTTGAGCTTCTTGATCTCATTTTCATCACAATTAAGATACAGGAAATAGAAGAGAAATTGAGGCGGAGAGACTCATTGATATAGCACCTCTCCCGGACACTGCCACAAGCACACTGCGATACCGATTTCCTTGAACGCTGTTTGCTGTTTGCTCATATACGCATCACCTACCACTCTGCCTGCAGCAAACCTGCACAAAACCTGCAACCTGCAACAAACCTGCAACAAAAATAAGAACAAATTCAAAAAATTTGATTTTACTCTAATTTTTTGTAATTTTCAAATTTTCAATTGGCGGGCGCGACCTCTGGATGTTATTTGTTTGACCTGGAATTTCTCACAGGGTGTTTTTGTGACAAATTGGAACAAATGAGGGGGTATCCTAAAAATCCACGATGGTCATGATTTGTGCATCACCCTAATATATATATTTTTTTTTTGTTCTGCATTAGAACTATTAAATCTTTTTTTTAAATGTAAAAAAAATTATATTTACATTTAATAACTGTATTTAGAAGAAAATAAAGAAATGCATTTTTTGAGACTAAAACAACTGATATTAACCTTTTATGGACGGGTACATTCATTCATATATGGATGCATGGGTTGTCATTCGAAAATATAATTCATTATAGTGTTATTTATCATTCAGTAAAATTCCAGTAACAAAATTACTTTCCCGAAAATACTGTGACAGCTAATTAAAGCAATTACTTTATTTAATCCAAGCAAAATGTGGTGAACTAAACTTGGTTCGTTGTTTTAAAAATATGATTTTTCCCTCGTTATAACAAAATGAATCCATCAAAATACATTTGGTAACTCTAAATGAAGCAGTTATTATATTTTAACCATTACTTTATTTGATCCAAACAAAAAAGCGGTCAGCTATACGTGTTTTGTTTTTTTCTCTGTGTAGTAATCTACATTCACCCTTGAAAACCGGAATAGTACTAGCCCTTTTCAATATATCCGGTATTTCTCCGTCCGTCGTCCAGTTCTTCATAGCAAATATAGAGGTTTTGCTGTTTTGTCTTTACATCTTCTTATTAGAGTGGCATTCCATTTGTCTGAACCCGCTGCTGAATGTGACTTAATTTGTCTTATCACCGTGCTATGGCCCCAGGTGTGAAAATCAGCGTCTGTAAAGTACTTTTCTCTCGTTTCTTCAAAGATTGAGCGGTAGTCATTTGCTTCTGGGCCAGTAAAAACCGACTCGTATTGGGCAGTGGGTACGTATAGGGTCCGAGAGCTTCAATAGATTACCGGTCTGCATGAAAAACGATTTCTTTATTTTGAGTTGTGATTCTGAAGCAGTTCGCTGCGCTGAATTAAAAAATGCTACCAGTTTTTTTCTATCACCCAGTTTTAAAGTTATTAGCAAAACAATTTTGGGTCGTTTTGTAATTTTTTACCTTTTTTATCTTTAATTAATTTCGTTTTTTCATATTTTTCAGATAGATAATTCTAACATTACGTCTTTAAAATTTTAATAATGGCTTCTAAAGGATGTACCCATAGTCCAGACATATTTTGTTATATTTGTGGTCGGTATGTTGTAAAACAAAGGACAAATGTAACGACCTTCATTAAGAGAGCTTATCATGCTTATTTTGGAATTAAATTAGGAGATCAAGACAAAAGTTGGGGTCCACACAAGGTTTGTCTTACGTGTGTTGCGGCACTAAGGAATTGGAGCAAAGGTAAAAAGAAAAGTTTGCCATTTGGGATCTCTATGGTATGGCGCGAGCCTAGAAACCATACCGACGACTGCTACTTCTGTTCTTGCAATGTTAAAGGTTATAATGCAAAGAATAAAGAGAGCCTTCAATACCCAAGTCTTCCATCTGCAATAAGGCCGGTACCCCATGGTCCAGAAGTTCCTATTCCCCGCCCACCCGAGAGTCTGGATTCTGATTCAGCTCCAAATCCAGACAATGATGATGTTTATGAACAGCCAACAGCTGATCGAGATCCTCCTAAACCATTAACCCAAGCCGAACTAAATGACTTAGTCAGGGATTTGAATCTGCCTAAGGACTCTGCAGAACTTTTGGGGTCTAGATTGCAGGAGAACAATTTATTGGCATCCGACACATATTTCGCTTGGTACAGAAATCGTGAGAAAGACTTCGTGCCTTTTTTCGAAGATGATCCCTTGGTATTTTGCAAGGACATCACAGGATTAGTGTGCAAGCTAGGCATCGAATACTAAACCAGTGACTGGAGGTTGTTTATAGATTCCTCTAAACCCAGTCTAAAAGGAGTGTTACTGCACAACGGTAACAAATATGCATCAATCCCAGTGGCCCATGCTTCTGGAAAAAATTCAGTATCAAAATCACAGATGGATATTGTGTGGGGATCTCAAAGTCCTTTGCATGTTACTTGGGCAGCAATCAGGATACACTAAGATGCCATGTTTCATCTGCGAATGGGATAGTCGAGCACGTGACCAGCACTGGAAGAGGAAAACTTGGCCTCCTAGAGAGAATCTTACCCCAGGATCAAAGAACATTTTACATGAACATCTAGTTGAACCAAATAAAATCCTCCTACCACCCTTGCACATTAAGTTAGGCTTGATGAAGCAGTATGTCAAAGCATTGAATAGAGAAGGTGAGTGTTTCAAGTACATTTGTTCAAAATATCCAAAGATTAGCTACGAGAAAATAAAGGTGTTTTTATAGGTCCTCAGATTAGAAAGTTATTGACAGACGATCATTTCCTGAACACAATGACCAATAAAGAAAAAGAAGCATGGTTTGGTTTCAAAGATGTTGTTGAAAACTTCTTGGGAAACTACAAAAGCCCAAATTATGAAAGACTGGTGGAAAATATGCTTAAAAAGTTTTGCGCCTTAGGCTGCAACATGAGCCTGAAAGTTCACTTCTTATTTTCGCATCTTGACCGTTTTCCCGAAAATCTCGGAGATGTCAGTGAGGAGCAAGGGGAACGATTTCACCAGGACATCAAAACCATGGAAAGAAGATATCAAGGAAGATGGCATACAAATATGATGGCGGATTACTGCTGGTGTCTGCAACGAGATCAGCCTAACGCACAGCATAAGAAAACATCAAAGAAGCACCGGTTTAGTCGTCATTAGTCAGATCTACCTTCGCAGTCTTAAGTCTTTGGAATAAGTCCTGAAACGTTTGCAAGTAAAGAAGGTAAATATATTTTGTTTCTTTCAGTTATTTTTTTATTCTTTCATAAACAAGCAATATGCTTGTTCAAGAGCTAGGAGCTATTTAAGTCTGCTTTAATTAGGTTTTACTCTATCACCTAAAGATTTCGTGCTACAAGGGGTGTTGTAATACCTCATCTGTTCCCAAATGTTAACCACCCATTGATGGGAGGGGAGAGAGTATTTTGCTGGGAACGGGACTGGTTGTTATATATATTTACCCTACATTATTATGTAAGCGTTACTGTCGTCTATAACAACAAAATTTATGGTTTAGCATGTGCAATCCAATGTTGGTCTCGATAATATGGTTCACATTTGGGGATAAATGGGGGATTTATGACACACCCTGTAGTAAGAAAACCATACGTGATAGGGAAAAACTAACTATATTTTTGAGATCAGCGCACTCAAATTATATAGAATCACCAACTAGTTTGTAAAAATCGATCGACAAGTTTTCAAATGTGTACTGGTGTTGTTTATCAGTCAGCGTATTATTTCCATTTTTCAGGGGTTCTCGGTTCCTTGTTTTCTGTTTCGGGAATCTATAGAAATAGTTTGGATTTCTGGCAGATCATGTTATTCACAGATGATTGATTATTATTATTATTATTATTATTATTATTATTATTATTATTATTATTATATCGACGCTCGGAAAAATAACGCATACTATATACGCATATTTTGCGAAGGCATTAATTATAGTGGATCACCTGAAGATCAGGGCCCCTAGCCTTCTTTAGTTAGCTTTATAAGGCTAAATAATGAAAATATCACGACCTAACCTAACCACTACCAGTCGTCAAGGGCGTACAGTTGACCTAACGATTGGTTAGTTTAGGTCGTGATATTTTCGTTAGTTAGCCTTATAAAGCTAACTAAAGAAGGTGGGGGGCCTGATCTTCAGGTGATTCATTATAGTCCATACTCTGGAAGATATGGGAATAACAGACGAAGTAGATACGAGTATATGAATATATAGCTTTCTGAGAGACCGGAAACATATGGTTACGGTTCAAGGACTGCCTTTCTCGGAGACAGTGTGGTTCGTATCATTCAATGCTACGAGGAACACTTGTCACGCCACTGTTTTCACCGTTATTTATAATCCTACACTCTACAGGTATTAAACATTTCGCTGAACGTGAATTTGTCCCAATTTTTTAGTGATTTCAGATAATTAATTTCTATTTTTTTCACAAATTATTTTGCTCAACATTGGAATAGACGTTTCGCTAAGCATCTGGTTTTACAGTCGGCTAAATATTTCAGGTATTTAGATTTGTCCCAACTTTCTGGAGCTCCACGAAGTTGATTTCGTAATCTTTCCATTAATAATTAGTTAAATATCTAGAAATTAATCATTTCAAATCATTAGAGAGTTAGGACAAATTCACGTTTAGCGAAATGCTTAGATACCTTTAAAGTGTAATTATTGAATAGTAAATAGAAATAGCATTGTGACATAATCAGCAGACAAATTAAGATCATAGAGTAGAGAGAGAGAGAGAGAGAGAGAGAGAGAGAGAGAGAGAGAGAGAGAGAGAGAGAGAGAGAGAGAGAGAGAGAGAGAGAGAGAGAGAGAGAGAGAGAGAGAGAGAGAGAGAGGAGAGAGAGAGAGAGAGAGAGAGAGAGAGAGAGAGAGAGAGAGAGAGAGAGAGAGAGAGAGAGAATATGAAATTTAACGGCGAAAAGTTTGAACATCACATACGGGACAAAATAAATTAAAGTTGATGGAATATCTATGATTATGATGGACAGAAAATGGAGAGAAGCCAAAATGCAAAAGGACTTAGAAATAATCACTCGCGAAGATAGAGATTTCGATGTACGAAACAAGATAATAGTTCACAAAGCCAAGATAATTATTTGACAGATATTGAGGACATTCAAAAGAATTAAGAGAGAAAAGCATAATGGTTCCTTTATTGAAATATTTCTTATACCAACACTCGAATACCTACTGTTCGGTTCTAACGACCTCATATAAAAAGGAGAAAGTTAAACCAATTAGAAGACATACCAATAAACTTCGCCGCAAACGTAAATGGACTCGAAGATTTAGGCCAGCCGCACGCGGGATCGTCTCGCGACTCACGATTTACGACTTCGGTCGTGACGACCCGAGTCGCGTGTGATTTTACATTGACAGAATGGGAGCCCCCGCGCAATGCGACGATCGCGACGCGATTCTGGGAACCGCGTCGCGGTCGCTCGCGTAACGATAGGATAAAAGAATATTGTTTGAGGTGTCAATGGACGATCCTCGTACGTGGACTGGAGTTCATTCGCGAGGAAGCGCGTTTAGTGTTCGTTCTTTAACCACTGATGATTATCCTGGTCATTTGTTAGCCTTTCTACCTTGTTTTGGTGAAAATATACACTGATTTTAAGAGATTTGAGCAGTCCCATTCGCTTTCCGTCAAGATTTTGAGCTATTTTCTTCACGATTTTGTTCACAGTCTCATCACCCAATCTCGCCATCATAATTAAATAAATGGTGATGCATCACGAGCACCCTCTGTACGAGGCATCTATCTTTCATGATCTATGAACTTTTTCGACGAATGACACGTTCTGTTTGTAACTTAAATACAGGCCTTGCACATAATATACAGTATATATATATATATATATATATATATATATATATATATATATATATATATATATATATATATATATATATCAGTGTTTGAGTAATTAAATAGCGAGTATTTGTCTTGTACTTTTTAAATATTATTACAAACTTTATATACAAATAAAGCAGAAAAAAAAGGTAGGAAGAATTTGAAGGAAGGAATTATCTATAAAAAATGCTTCAAGTAAAAAGAAAAAAAAAAAGAAAGAGAAAGACATTGTTATAAGCGTTATTAATAAATGAACATATATCGCAAAACGAACAAAGACAATTACAACATTTATTATCCTAAATCCATTACAACACGCAGTGGTTCGCTCCAAATTCCGTCTGAATATCGTCTGAATATCCTACAGTGCAAACACATATCCTATTATATGCAATTCTTTATATTATGCGTTATTACTCGCATTACGTAAGTAACGCGACTCTCAGCCGAGCGCTCTAAGTGATAACTCACCACAAGTCATAATTTTACTTTCGGTTCGTATGCGGCTCTATCGAACGGCAATCACGCGATACTATTTACTTTCTCGATACAATAACTGGCGCGTTTCCAATGTCGTGGAAGTAATAACGTAATACGCGGTGCGTGGACAATTTGTTCTACTTAATGTTAGTACATATCTAAGTGCACACCGTTCCAAATAGTGTTCTTGGTTGTCGTGAAAGAAAGAAAATGAACAGCGCTTCCAAAGCACGAAATTTATGTTTACAATCGTCTTTTATATGATATAAATCTTAGGAATAATTGTTCCCTTGCATGACCACATAACGGAGTCTGCACACTTAAGTAAACACTTAAATAAAATGCTAGAAAATTTTAATATAACCTAATCGTCTAATGTATACGTATATATATATATATATATATATATATATATATATATATATATATATATATGTGTGTGTGTGTGTGTGTGTGTGTGTGTGTGTGTGTGTGTGTGTGTGTGTGTGTTGTTTGTTTGTTAAAACGTTTTCATAAAATTATATTATAATTTTTAAATATAATAACTAAATTTAAATATAATATTTAAAAATTCAAATTTTCTGTTTATATTTCATTCAGACTGTTTAGGAAAATGAGATTTTAGTTATATATATATATATATATATATATATGAAAATTATTTCACGAAGATAACACGTGAAAAATATTTATGATGAATAAAACCACGAAGGAAAGGAAACACAAAATGTCATTAGACGAAAGCGCTTGAGCACCATTTTGTGTTTCCTTTCCTTCGTGGTTTTATTCATCATATATATATATATATATATATATATATATTATATATATAATATATAACTTCATGAATATACAGGATTTACATTTGTACATATGTGTACATAAGTGTATTTTCGCGTTTGTTTTTCTTGTTAGGCGTCCATTAAAATGTTTCCACAGATTGAATAGATTGTGCACACGTGTACTCATGTCTTCAAGGTACACACACACGCACACACACACACACACATATAGTATATATAATATATATATGTGTGGTGTGTGTACATATGTTATGATAGAAATGCACACAAACATGCAATGAGAGTTAAGGCTAAACGTTTTAATTTCCTATGAAAGCTTAAATTGTGTATTTCTTTCATTCGTTCTCTCACTCTGCCGAAAGCTAAATAAATCGAAGCTCTCTCTCTCTCTCTCTCTTCTCTCTCTCTCTCTCTCTCTCTCTCTCTCGACAGAGGAAGAAGCTAAAGGGGAGGGGGAAAAGGAAAAAAATTAAATAAGATTTCACTAATAAAATCGATGACGGAAATGGAAAGTTTCTTACATACGCGAACGTCAAATTGAGACGAAAATTATACTCGTGTATAATATATATATATATATAGTGAGCATGATATAAATTGGGAGAATGTACAATTAAATAATGGGCAACTAAATAAAATATTAAACAAGTTTACTTTCAGTGCCTTCAATTAATCCTATCTGTCGATTCTTTAAATGTCACTGTAAGAAATACTTTCTTTATATGGTAAAAAAATTGTAGTTCTTTATTGATTTAATATATATATATGTGTGTGTGTGTGTGTGTGTGTGTTTAACTTTTGACTTTCACATGCAATAGTCACGTAAATATATTATATTCAGTAAGCGAAATTTGTATTAATATTAAGTATAATCATGCATCAACGACGACAAAAGTATTTTAGTGATAATGGGAGAATCAGTCATCCCTACTGAAATGACCGTCGGGAGGTGGCCGGGCTGTCATGTGGTTGTAAACATCGTCCTGCCCTAACAATTATATTTATTGGTGGCAGCGGTGGGATCAAACTCATTTTTTTTTCTGGTGGCAGCGAAGAGATCAAATCTACACTCGATTATTGGCTGAAATGTCGGGATCAAAGTTACACTTGTTTACAATGATTGGCTTTGCGTCTTCCGTATCGTAGAATGCCTTTTGGCTCTTTGGTAATGTTCTATTTATCATAATCAATGCTGCTCATACCGTGACAGGCATGAGGGGAAGAGTATATTAAAAATAGTGCTTTGCAAGGGGAGATACTGGAACCGTGAGGGGGGAACTGTTTATACGGGACGGGGAAGAGTAGGTAATGATAATAAATGTTAACAAGATTGTTCCGAGTTCATATGTTCTTAAGTTGTATACACGGAATTAGGAGCAGGTTTTTGTCTATTTGTGAAAAAGTGAAATTGAAACGAATGTATACACAATACAGTGTGTATATACTGTACATACATACATACAGAGAGAATTGACAAAAGTAAACAGACACCACAAGAATTTTCCTGAACAACCAATGGCAAAGCTCATCAATGGAATGCCAGAACGTGTGTCAGCTTCACATAATGCAAAGGGAAAGCAACACCATTCTAAATATACTGATTCAATAAATCTGCTATTATTTACTGACTTTTATCTATGGAAAACCCGAAGTTGTAGATTTACTTTTGTTAATCCTCTGTGTGTGTGTATATATATATATATATATATAATATATATATATATATATATATATATATATATATATATATATATATATACATAAACTAGGGCACTCAATATATTTTGCCCTACCCTTTTTTCTTAGCGAAATAATAGGCATGGGGCTGAAATGTCTTTTGGGCCGTAAGTTTGAACTTTCTGCGCTTCACATAACCGGATTTTTCCAGTTTGAACCTCCCCTCCTTGTATAAAACAGCTTTTAAAAGCCCTTGTATAAAACCGATGGTTAACGCAGTTTCGAAAATGGCGTCTGACAGTGATGTGCGTTGTAAACAGAGAGCTGTTATCGAGTTCTTAACCGCAGGGAAGGAAACAGTTGGAAATTTTCACAAACATCGACAAAACGTTTACGGAGATGCTGTTGTTGATCGAAGCACAGTTGGACGCTGGTCTAAACGTGTGAGA
>JAJOZX010003094.1:145000-167500 GCA_023014485.1 Bathynomus jamesi | reverse complement strand
AACACGTAAAATGAAGTTTTTGTTAAAAATTAAAAAAGAAATGTGACAATTACGTTTATGTTTTGTCTGTATCATTTAAAATGTTTAATAAAGAATAGGAGATTGTAGACACCAATCGACCAGGGAGATACTTCTCGGGGGATGTTAGGCAGGAGATAGGGAGAGCTAGAATTCCCGTTTCTCCTGTCACTGCCCTCTTTAGCTGATCTTTTTCTGTCTCTCATCTACCCTGTGAGCAGTCCAGCATGCTCTCAACCACACACACTTCTCCCTCTATTCTTCACTACACATACTTGCATTTTACACACTACACAATCTTTTCAAAATTTCTAAAAAAATAAAAAATAGCATCGTAAACTTTGAAAACCTTGATTTTGGCTCTCTTTCTCATAAGGGGAGTAATTTTTTGCGGACACCCGCCCTTGGCCCCTCCTTTCTACACAAAATATATGTATATATACGTACACATACTCAACTTTGATTCAGTTTGAAATGTTGAGGATCGATCTGTGTTCGATCCTTCTAAAGCATCCTCCCACATTTGGGGAATTTGATGAAGGAGAAACTTGTGTTCTATTTTCATCCTGCCCTCACAGCCAGCGTACATTGCCAGCTGGGTAGTTCCAAGACAGATCATGCAAAAAAAATGAAGTTTTACACCACACCCCTTCCAATTTTCCTATAATTTGTTGTATAGCATTGCCTATACCAAACAACCCGAAATTTCAAGTTTCAGATTGATCGGACTTACGGTTCAAAGGTTATGGCCCTTCCAACTTTGTGGGGTTCAAGGACCCCCAAATTACAAATTACCATATCTTAGCCCTTAATTGAAATAGAAGAATGATTCAAATTGCATTTGAAAGGTAATTTGTCAAATATTAAATGAGTATAGACATGGATAGCAGCTTAGTTGAGGAATAAAAAAGTTGTGACAATTTGTATTATTGAAGAGTTTTTTTACCCCCCCTCAATGGATTTTTTAAAAAAATTTCATATCAGATTAAGCCCAAACTCTCTCTTTATAGGTGGCATTTAAGAAATTGCTGTGTATTTAGGTGTAAACTATGTGTTTTTAGATTTGAATAGTGATAACCACTGAAAAAAATTATATTTTCATTTTCATGATGATTTGTCATCTGCATTTTATTTTTGTTTTAAAATGTATACAGAGTACAGCACACGGGTTCAACAAACTCATTAAACATAACATAACATAACATAATAATTAACAAATTTCTCAAGTGAAGCCTGCGAACTGTGACTAAGTACTAGAAAGAATATATACATACTTAAACTTGTATGACAGTAACTTAGAAGTACAAGCATCAACTGGGTGAGTATAATATACCGTACTAAAAACTTTTATGGCTCCACTAATTTGATCTCTTTTGGATGGAAAGAGTAGGCAATTTTAATACCACGCAGGATATTTGGATTGGACATAGGTTGAATCATTTCGCTTTGTCTTACCCAGCAAATATCTTCCTTCTCTGGAAAATATATTTATTAAGGCCTCATGAAGATGGTAATCAGCAAATTCTTCTGAACTGCCTTTGATTATTTCAAGCCAGATTTTACTATACTTACAATCAACATATTGGCCAATATGATACTCACTATCTTTGTTTACTAGCAGACTGCTCTCACCCTGTTCAACACACTTATTCTAAACAAAGTAGGATTTTCTGAATCAGATGTTTGATAAGCCTGTATCTGGTTCCTTGACTTAGGTACAATTCTGTGGAACCCTCTCGTGCCCGTGATTGATATAGCTTCATTAAACTATTAGACAGATGTAATTTATTTGGTTCAACCTCCTGCTTAGTAACAAAGAAAAAAGTTAGTGATTTGAAGTGCTAAAATCATATAAAGCTCTTAGTGTCAGAATGTGACCAGCATCAGTTCGTTGTAGACTAGCCTTTGCTACACCTCTTTACTGTTCCTCCAATACCATCACACGCATTTTTACCACGACTTGTAGCAAAGAAATTCCACTCGGCTTTGACACCGAAATCCTGTTTATGATAGCAGAGATTGATGAAATTGAATCTATTCTTATATTGTCCATTGCATCCATCAGAAAAATATTTCCTCAGTATATGCCTCTATAAGCTAATTATTTCACACTTGTAGACAATAAACAAGAGAACAGAACACTTTGGTTCCTAAGCACATTTCCTTTGATTACTCAATAGTAAGAGTATTTAACACTAGTTGTGTTAGCTTTTTTTATTAATTAATGTAGGTATTTTTAAATAGCTTTTGAATAGACTATCTCTACTTATTTATATATTTTGTATCCTTTATATACTTACATAGACATATGTATAAAATACATTGCTGCATAGTTGAATAAGAAAAGGGTAAAATAATTTTATATTTGACAATTTGCAAAGTTTTTATTTTTTCAGTGAAGTTATCATTTCAAATCTTAAAAACACATAGTTTACACCTAAATACACATCAATTTCTTAAATGCCACTTATACAGATAGAGTTTGGGCTTAATCTGATATGAAAATTTTAAAAAAATCCATTGAGGTGGGGGGTAAAAACCACCTTTAATAATACAAATTGTCAACTTTTTTACTCTTCAACTAAGCTGCTAGCCATGTCTATACTCATTTAATAGTTGACAAACTACCTTTCAAATGCAATTTGAATCATTCTTCTATCTCAATTAGGGGCTAAGATATGGTAATTTGTAATTTGGAGGTCCCTGAGAACCCCACAAAGTTGGAAGGGCCATAACTTTTGAACCGTAAGTCCGATCAATCTGAAATTTTAAATTTCGGGTTTTTTGGTATAGGCAATGCTATACAACAAATTATAGGAAAATTGGAAGGGGTGTGGTGTAAAATTTCATTGTTTTTGCATGATCTGTCCTGGAATTACCCAGCTACGGATGGCTGGTCGGGGATTTTACGCAGGAATCTGCCGAATTGGTGCTTGAAGGTAGTTAGGTTGGTGTGCTCTATTGGGAGCGTTAAAGAGTTTTGGGCCCCGTATTCTGAGACTATTTTCAGTCTTCGTTTTTATGGGCCTCCGTCCACCACAGCTGGGATAGTTTTTATGCAGAAAGGTGACAAGGGCGAATGCCCGCAAAAACGCAACCCGATAGAAGAAGAAGAGGAGAGCCAATCAAGGCCCAAGGTTTTCGAGATGCCTGGACATTTGTGTTTGAAAGATTGGCGGTTATAGACAAGGGGAAAAGTGGACTGAGGAAGAGTGTTCCAGAGTTGACCGTTGAGTAGATGAAAGATTGAAAAGACCGATTAACCCTTGCGTTAGAGCATTGGGCAGAAAAAGAATGAGAAAGTGTACAAAGTCTGGTACTGAGCACGTTCCTTAAAGGAGGAGGCATGCAGTTAGATAGTTCAGAAGAACAGTGTCCGTTATAATAGCGATAGTAAAGAGAGAGTGAGGCAACATTGCGGTGAAGAGAGGGGGATTGAAGATAGTCAGTAAGAAGTGGGGAATTGATGAGACGAAAATCTCTTGATTCCATCCTGTCAAGTAAAGCTGTGTAAGTTGAGCTACCCCATACATGAGAAACGTACTCCATCCATACAGGGGCGGACAAGACCCCTGTACAGAGTGGGGGGTGAAGAAACTGCGGAGCTGGTACAGCACACCTAGCCTCTTAGAAGCTGTTTTGGAAAGAGAGTACATATGATCTTTCCAGGAAAGATCACGAGAAAAGGAAACGCCAAGAATGTTAAGAGAAGAGGAAGGATTGAGTTGTGTATTGTTAAAGGTGAGGGGATAGTCGTGTTGAAAACTGTGGCGAGTAGACAGATGAAGGAATTGAGTTTTTGAAGCATTGAAAACCACGGTGTTTTCTCTGCTCCACTCGTAAATAGTAAAAAGATCGGAGGTCAGGTGCATCATAGCCATCCCACGTGAGTCATGAAGCGACTGTTGAGAGGGACGCTTTGTGAAGCGAGTGGAGAAGTGAAGAGTGGTATCATCGGCATAGGAGTGGGGAGGACAGGGAGTGCGATTTAATAGATCATTGCTAAATAAAAGGAAAAGAGTAGGTGACAGGACAGAGCACTGAGGAATTATTAGCATTAGGAGAAAAACAGTGGCCATCTACAACCGCAGCTATCGCAAGAATGGAAATCGGAGATGAAGATACAGATAAAAGGATAGAAACCGAAGGAAGGCAGTTTGGAAATTAAGGATTTGTGCAAGACTCTATCAAAAGCTTTTGATATGTCTAGCGCACTAGCAAAGGCTTTACGAAATCTTGAAAGAAGAATGGCCAAGAGTTAGAGAGATGTGCAAGAAGATCGATAGTATAGCGTCCCTTGCGGAACCCATACTGATGAGCTGAAAGAAGATTGTGAGAAGAAAAGTGTTTTAAGAATCTTCCTATAAAGGATAGATTCAAAAACTTTCGAAAGGCAAGAAATCAAAGCAATTGGACGATAGTTGGAGGGTTGAGAGTGGTCACCCTTCTTTGGGACAGGCTGAATGAAAGCGAACTTCCAACAGGAAAAGTGCCAGATGAAAGGCAAAGACAAAAGAGTTTGTATAGGCAGGGTGTCAGCACAGAAGAACACTTCTTGAGGACAACAGGAGATATCATCAGGACCGTGCGCTTTCTAGAGTTGAGCCTAGAGAGGGCAGAAAAAAACCTCGTTGGAAGAGATTCTAATTTCAAACATAATTAAATTAGAGGGAGGAGGAGATGGAGGAACAGCATCGGAATCGTCCAGGGTCGAGTTGGAAGCGAAAGTTTAAACGAAGGGAATTACAGAACAGAACAGAGAGTATAGAATTTACTTGTTCTCTCTTTCAGTGTGTTTTTGTTTAATTTCTAAAGTTTGGGACACATCCCTCGAGTATTTTCCATATATATATATATATATATATATATATATATATATATATATATATATATATATATATATATATATATATATATATATATGTATTACCGTGTATCGCTTACCGCTTACCAAGGAGTAGTTTCTGGGATTGCAGCTTCGCTTCCTTTATCTTAGACGTAAATATCCTTTGTATGGCTTCTGTGTTTGCAATGTCTCGTTTACTGTATGGGCTCGTGAGTACTGACCAGTACTCAATTATTGGTAGGATTAAACTCTTCCATACCTTTAGCATGATGTTTACTTTTCAGCTGTGGAATCTCTTCCAGATAATTCCCATTATTTTTCAAACTGTTGTAATTTTAATGTCATAGTTCTTCAAATTTTGTATCTGATAACTTTATTACTCCAAAAATTTTGACTTGTGGGTTTGGTGTTATCTGTTTGCCTTGTAGTGTTTTCTGTCCCTTATTCTGTAACTTCTTGTCTTCCGCTTACCTGAAGAGTGTTTTTCTATACTACCTTCATTTGATGTTTCATCGCATATCTTTATGTCGTCAGCGAAGCATGATACGACACTTTCTTTAACCCATCATTAGTCGCGTGAAAAGATATAACATTATTTCTTACATTGCGTCGTGTCATATTGAATCTACGCGACTAATGAAGGGTTAATGTTAGCATGTATGTCTGCAATCATCATCATGAATTGCAAGGGAGCTAATATCGTACCTTGTGAAAGAACGCTGATGACTCCTGAGGTTTCAGATTAACTCCCCTAACTCTTTGTGTTCTTTGGTTCAGAAAATTGAATATCCATTGTCCCGGCTTTTTAGTGATTCCTGTGTTCTGTGATATAGCTCCTTCGTCATTTATTCAGATTCCCAAAGCACACTTCTCTCCCTAGAGAGATTTAACCCCCCTCATCCGCTCGTCTGTACCATCCAGCAAATCTTCCATTCTTTAGCAGTCTTCCGACACAAGACAATCGCCTTCTGCTGGGTCCCGGCACAAGTCGGCATCCAGGATAACGAGGAGGCGAACCGCACGGCAAAGACGGCCTGCTTACTGCCGGCCTTCTCCCGACCCCTCCCTTTCTCCGACTTCTTCCCGACTCTCCGCTCCACTTCCGTTCCATCTGGCAACGGGAATGGGACCAGGCCACACGAACAAAAACTTCATAAGATCAAATCGCAATTAGGATACTGGGCCTCCTCATTCCACCGGTCCTGCTATAAAGAAGTGATTCTAGCCGTCTCCGCCTAGGCCACACACGCATTACTCATGGTCACCTTATGGCTAAATCGCCAGCCTCGCTCTGCCCTACTTGCCATACTCCTATCACTGTCGTGCATCTCCTGGTCGAATGCCCAAACCTGTCCGCTCTTCGTCGCAGATGTTTCCCTCACTTGGCCAAAATTCCCATACCCGAGCGTCTACAATTCATACTCGCTGAATTCATACTTTCAGCGAAAGTGATTTTCCGTTTCCTCACTTATTCTCACCTGCTTCATCGTGTCTAAGACCTTACCCCTCCTACCCACTACCCAGCAACTGAACATTACTCACCCCCCTAGTCTACCATCCCCAACTCAGTAACACCACCCACCCACTGCCTCGCCGAGATATGTACCATACTAGGTACGAATCGGCATATATACCATATGTCCCACAAAAAAGTACACCCAACTTTAGATTGTACTAACTCCTCCAAAAATTGACATATTTTGGATCTGTTTGTTTGATTTAATATAGCAAATTATTCTTTGTTAACGTTCAAATTTATTCATGTTTAAACGAATTAGTGTTTAAGCATCTGCTTTTAACTGAAGGGTACAACAAAATGGATTGCGCAAAATTGATCAATGAAAAAATAATGTGTGTGCTATCGATGTAATGAAAAGACAAATACATAATAATAGATACTTTAACATAATTGTAATAAGATACAAAGCAGATTTTTCTTTATTCCGTATTGCAAAAGTTATGCTTAGTTTCGTTTTGTTTCAACATGACCGCCATTCCTATCGATACAAATCTGGAGTCGAGCTCTCATCTTCCCCATCACTCTTTTGATAAGATCTGGATTGTCTTTTAACAAGTTGATTTCAGTTGTGATGCGAGTCCTCAAATCATCTAAATTGATAGGTTGTGATGCAAATACTCTATTTTTCAAATGACCCCATAAAAAGTAATCACACGGGGTCAAGTCAGGGCTTCTGGGAGGCCATTCAATGTCATGGCCTGTAGCAATTGCTCTTTGGTGGAAGACTTCCTGCAAGCGTTCCTTCACAATAACTCTCCTGTGAGCAGGAGCTCCGTCTTGCACCCACCAAATACGATTAAATCGGTTTCCATACGTAATACGTATTTGTGGAAGGATTTCTCGGTCTATCATTTCTAGGTAAGCTTCATCATTTAGATTACCATCGTAAAAGACCGGGCCAATTACCGCTCCATTATCGCACAGTCCTACCCAGAGAGACAGTTTTTGTCTAGAGTTATTCTTTTCGTAGATATGATTGTCAGGTGCATGATTTTTTGGTGCATACTGATGGCAGATTTGTCTGTTCACTAGACCATTCATAAAAAAGGCCGCCTCATCTCCAACCACTAATTGTTCCGTGAATCTTTCTGGTTTTTCAAGAAACCACTGGGCAAATCTTAGGCAGCGAGGTAGATCTCTTTCAATGAGTTGATGTCGAATTTCCATTCTGACATGGGTACAAATTCAAATCCTCACGAACTGTTTGATGAAATGACATACGTGAGAGTTCTGTACCATTTCGCCTGGTGGACACTTTTGGACGTCTCTCTAATAAATGCCGAACATGCTGAATGTTCTCGTCTGTGCTTGCCGTCTTCGGATGGCCTGAACGTCCTTTGTTCAAATTGAGGACCGTTCCTTCTTCTTTGTATTTCCGAACATTCTTCAAAATTGTATGTTTAGTTGGAGAAGCTCTATCGGGAAATTGCAGTTCGAAGGTATTCTGAACTTGTTTTAAGCTTTCAGTTTGCAGATAAGTTGTGACCATGAGAACGCGCTGCCTTCGTGTAAACTGCATGATAAGGGTTTCAAAGTTATTTATAAATTTAGTAATTCAGATTCTTCATTTATAGTATGACTCGTATCTTAGATACAAAAGTTCGAATTATTTAAAAAAAATATTTGCAATATCCTTCGACGTAAAAAGTAGCACATTGGTTAAAGCAAGAGGAGCTATCTGGCTGGGAGAAAATCATTCCGCGCAACCCATTTTGCTGTACCCTTCAGTTAAAAGCAGATGCTTAAACACTAAATCGTTTAAACATGAATAAATTTGAACGTTAACAAAGAATAATTTGATATATTAAATCAAACAAACAGATCCAAAATATCTCAATTTTTGGAGGAGTTAGTACAATCTAAAGTTGGGTGTACTTTTTTGTGGGACATACGGTATATATATATATATATATATATATATATATATATATATATATATATATACAGTATGTCCCACAAAAAAGTACACCCAACTTTAGATTGTACTAACTCCTCCAAAAATTGACATATTTTGGATCTGTTTGTTTGATTTAATATAGCAAATTATTCTTTGTTAACGTTCAAATTTATTCATGTTTAAACGAATTAGTGTTTAAGCATCTGCTTTTAACTGAAGGGTACAACAAAATGGATTGCGCAAAATTGGGCAATGAAAAAATAATGTGTGTGCTATCGATGTAATGAAAAGACAAATACATAATAATAGATACTTTAACATAATTTTAATAAGATACAAAGCAGATTTTTCTTTATTCCTTATTACAAAAGTTATGCTTAGTTTCGTTTTCTTTCAACATGACCGCCATTCCTATCGATACAAATCTGGAGTCGAGCTCTCATCTTCCCCATCACTCTTTTGATAAGATCTGGATTGTCTTTTAACAAGTTGATTTCAGCTGTGATGCGAGTCCTCAAATCATCTAAATTGATAGGTTGTGATGCAAATACTCTATTTTTCAAATGACCCCATAAAATGTAATCACACGGGATCAAGTCAGGGCTTCTGGGAGGCCATTCAATGTCATGGCCTGTAGCAATTACTCTTTGGTGGAAGACTTCCTGCAAGCGTTCCTTCACAATAACTCTCCTGTGAGCAGGAGCTCCGTCTTGCACCCACCAAATACGATTAAATCGGTTTCCATAAGCAATACGTAATTGTGGAAGGATTTCTCGGTCTATCATTTCTAGGTAAGCTTCACCATTTAGATTACCATCGTAAAAGACCGGGCCAATTAACGAAACTAACTCCAATTTAATTACCGAAATTAACTAATTCGTTTAAACATGAATAAATTTGAAAGTTAACAAAGAATAATTTGCCATATTAAATCAAACAAACAGATCCGAAATATCTCAATTTTTGGAGGAGTTAGTACAATCTAAAGTTGGGTGTACTTTTTTGTGGGACATACTGTATATATATATATATATATATATATATATATATATATATATATATATATATATATATATATATATATATATATATATATACAGGGTGTTTGAAAACTTTCTGTACAAATTGTAATGGGGGATAGGCAACACCAAGACAAACCCTTTTCGTCTATAAGTGTATGTCCGCTGACGTCACCATTCGGTGCGAGAGGGCGCCGCTGCAGTTGGCTAAAAGGTGAAGTGGGCTAGACTCGCGCTTGCCGCGGGCATTCTTAAATCGGACGTAGTACGCGTAACATGGAGCGCTTCACGACTGCTGAGATGGCTGACATGCATATGGTGTATGGGGCTGCCAATGGAAACGGAAGAGCGCTTCCCAAACAGACGTGTGCCAAACCACCAAACGAGGGGACAAGGGAAAATGCCCGCAAAAGCGCCCCTCCCATAGAAGAAGAAGCGAGCCAAAATCAAGGTCCGGGGTTTTCGAGATCCCTAGACACTCTGCGTTTGAAAGATGGGAGGTCATAGACAGGAGTAAAGATGAATTGAGGGAGATTGTTTCAGAGTTAACTGGTTGAGTAAATGAAAGACTAAAAATACTGATTAACCCTTGCATTAGAGAGGTGGACAGAAAAGGAATGAGAAAGTGTACAAAGTCTGGTACTGCGTGCTCTCCTTAAAGGAGGAGGCATACAGTTAGAGTTCAGAAGGGCAATGTCCGTTATGATAGCGATAGTAAAGAGAGAGTGAGGCAACATTGCGGCGAAGAGAGAGAGAGAGATTGAAGACAGTCAGTAAGAGGCGTGGAATTGATGAGACGAAAAACCTTTGATTCCACACAGTCAAGTAAGGGGGGGGGGGTTGAACACCCTACACATGAGAAGCATACTCCATACAGGGGCGAACAAGACCCCTGTACAGAGACAGCAACTGAGTGGAGGTGCAGAAACTGCGGAGGCGGTACAGCACACCTAACCTCTTAGAAGCTGTTTTAGAAAGAGAGTGTATGTGATCTTTCCAGGAAAGATCACGAGAAAAGGAAACGCCAAAAATATTAGAGAAGAGGAAGGATTGAGTTGTGTGTTGTTGAAGGTAAGGGGATAGTCGTGTGGAAGATTGTGACGAGTAGACAGATGGAGGAACTGAGTTTTTGAGGCATTGAAAGCCACAAGGTTTTCTCTGCCCCAATCAGAGATAGCAGAAAGATCAGAGGTCAAGTGCTCCATAGCCGTGCTACGCGAATCATGAAGTGACTGTTGGGAGGGACGCTTTGGGAAGCGAGTGGAGGAGTGAAAAGTGAAATCATCGGCATAGCAGTGAATAGGACAGGAGGTGCGAATTAAAAGATCATTAATAAATAAAAGGAAAAGCGTGGGTGACAGGACAGAACCCTGAGGAACACCACTGTTAATAGCTTTTGGAGAAGAACAGTGGCCATCTACAACTGCAGCTATAGATCGGCCAGAAAGGAAATTAGAGATGAAGGCACAGATTGAAGGATAGAAACCAAAGGAGGGCAGTTTGGAAATTAAAGATTTGTGCCAGACTCTATCAAAAGCTTTTGATATGTCTAGCGCAATAGCAAAGGTTTCACCGAAATCCCGAAAGGAGGATGACCAAGAGTCAGAGAGATATGCAAGAAGATCGCCAGTAGAGCGTCCCTTGCGGAATCCATACTGACAATCTGAAAAAGAAGATTTGTGAGAAGAAAGGTATTTAAGAACAACAGGAGGAACACCATCAGGACCATACGCCCTCCTAAGTTGAGCCCAGATAATGTAGAAAGTCTTTAGAAGAGATTCTAATTTCAGACATAATAAAGTCAGAGGGGGTAGGAGATGGAGGAACAACACCGGAATCGTCCAAGGTTGAATTGTAAGCGAAAGTTTGAGCGAAGAGTTCAGCTTTGTCAGGAGAAGAGACGGCAACTGTGCCGTCGGAATGGAAAAGAGGAGGGAAAGAGAAGGAAGTAAAGTTGTTGAAGAGGTTCTCAGCTGGATGCCAGAAAGAGCGAGAAGAATTAGAATTGAATAGATTTTCACATTTATGTCGGATGAAGCAATTTTTGGCGAGTCGAAGGACAGATTTTGCACGATTCCGGGCAGAAATATAAGCTGAGCGAAAGTCAGGAGTTGGATGGCGACGGTACCTTCTGAAAGCCTCCTTTCTGTTGCGGATAGCATTAGAACAAGTAAAGTTAAACCAAGGTTTTTTTTGCATTAGTAGTAGGAATAGAATGTGGAATGTACTCCTCCATACCGGAGAGAATCACCTCTGTGATGCGCTCAGCACACCCAGAAGGGCCTCGGCCACGGAAGCAGTAATCATTCCATGGGAAATCACAGAGTACTGCTTAAGGGCCTCTCAATTAGCGGCACCGAAGTGCCAAAGGCGCCTCCTCTTAGGAGGATCCAAAGGCCGAATTGAAGCGATAGGACAGGAAACAGATATAAGATTGTGATTGGAGGAGCCCAACGGAGAGAAAAGTTTTACACAGTAAGAAGAAGGATGGTGGGTAAGAAATAAATCCAGAATGTTGGGCCTCTCTCCAAGGCTTTCGGGGATATAAGTAGGGTGCTGTACAATCTGCTCTAGGTCATTTAGGATAGAAAAGTTGTAAGCTAGTTCACCAGGGGTGTTAGTGAAATGGGAGGAAAGCCAAAGGTGGTGGTGAACATTGAATTCTCCTAAAATGGTGATTTCAGCAAAGGGAGAGCGGGAAAGAATGTATACCACTTTGGAATACATTTTGGATAGTCAGTAGAATTAGGAGAAAGGTAAACAGCGCAGATGTATTTAGTTTGAGATGGGCATGTAAGCCGAAGCCAGAGGGTATAGAGTTCGGGAATAGGAGAACAAGTTAGGTCATTGCGTACATATAGGCAACATCCAGCTTTGAAGTGAAATTGAGTATAGAGAAAATAAGAAGGTACAGAAAAGGGGTTGCTGTCAGTCGTCTCAGACACCTGAGTTTCAGTGAGGAAAAGAAGATGAGGTTTAGAGGAGGAGAGGTGGTGTTGAACAGATTGAAAATTTGAGAAAAGGCTACGAATGTTGCAGAAATTTAAGAAAAGTGAATCGGACAGAGGTCCATCTCGAATGGGCGGTAGCAGATCCAGCCCCGTGCCTGGGTCTGCGTTCCTGGTATCGGCAAGGGGGGTTCCAGAAATGGGGATACTTATGGTCCCCTCTCCAGGGGACTCCGAGGCTCTTGAAGTTCATGCCATTTTTTTTTAATTTTGAAAAGATTACGTAGTGTGTAAGATGCATGTGTATATATAGTGAGGAATAGGGAGAGAAGTGTGTGTTTGAGAGCATGCTGTACTGCTCACAGGGTAGATGGGACACGGAAAAAGATCAGCTAAGGAGGATATATATATATATATATATATATATGCATTTAACTGCAATGACCACGCAGTATATAAATGAATAGAAACGACGTAAATAAGGAGCGTTATTTCTCTTCCCCGTGTGCAGAGACGCTCCTTATTTACGTCGTTTCTATTCATATATATATATATATATATATATATATCGGCTATTGATTGGTGGCGCGGAAAACGCAGTTTAATAATAAACAGGAACACCAGAGAAAATACAAACATCCTTCAAGGTTTAATAGTACCAACGTTCGGAATGCACTAATTCCATCTTCAGGGCTAAACCCAGACCTAAATTCTGACGAATCATCGATAGATCTGCTATGTTTTGGTTAAGGTACTAGTTTATTTCATTTACGTTTCAGTTTTAATGCTTTTACTTTTTTATAATTTTAACTTTTTAACTTTACATTTATTTACCTTTTAGTTTTAATGTTTTACATTTTCTTAGCCACTTTTTATAATTTTTTAAGTTTATTTTTAATTGTTATTAAGCAATTTGTATTTTGTATGTGATTTTTAATTTATTGTTTTAGCCCTGAAGATGGAATTAGTGCATTCCGAAACGTGGTACTATTAAACCTTGACGGATGTTTTGTATTTTCTCTGGTGTTCCTGTTTATTTATATTTATATAGATATATATATATATATATATATAATATATATATATATATATATATATTATACACACACACCGTGCCTGGAACAAGGAACTCTTCTAGGAAAATTAAATCAACTATAGTCCGAATAAGTAATGGTAACTGACAAATACTATAGTTTTTTCTTTTTCATGATGTTAGCCCGACGTGGGTAACGGGTCACTCGCAAGAGGTCCCAAAAATATAGCTTCCCTCACCAGCTATCTGCATATATATATATATATGATGGAAACCACAAGGAAAAAGAAAAATTATTTCATCGTCTTTCGTGTATTCAGCAATACACCTTGTCAGCACCCTAACGAGGTGTATTCTGAATACACGAAAGACCTTGGAATAATTTTTTCTTTTTCCTTGTGGATTTGCATCATTCATTCATGTCACGTTGTTTAAGTGTGAAATTCATCCCATATATATATATATATATATATATATATATATCTATATATATATAATCGTAAAGACGACGCTTGTATAGAGATATTCCGCGCAAGACGAGAAAGAGAAACAACAAATGAAAAAAGTACCACCTGGGAATCGAACCCGGGATCTTCCGATTGCCGGTCAGACGCGATAACCACTACACCATGGACTTCACTCTTCCAAATGCCGTAATTCCTCTACATACTCGCAGAAACCAATGCCCAAGGGGGCACCCCCCGCATGCCGTAACATTATATACATTCAACTGCAAAACACGCAGTATAAATAACGTAAAGAACGACGCTTGTATAGGAGATATTCCGCGCAAGAGAAAGAGAAACAACAAATGAAAAAATGAAGTACACACCTGGGAATCGAACCCGGGATCTTCCGATTGCCGGTCGACGCGATAACCACTACACCATGGACTTCACTCTTCCAATGCCGTAATTCCTCTACATACTCGCAGAAACCAATGCCCCAAGGGGCACCCCCGCATGCCGTAACATTATATACATTCAACTGCAAAGAACACGCAGTATAAATAACGTAAGAACGACGCTTGTATAGGATATATTCCGCGCAAGACGAGAAAGAGAAAACAACAAATGAAAAAATGAAGTACCACCTGGGAATCGAACCGGGATCTTCCGATTGCCGGTCAGACGCGATAACCACTACACCATGGACTTCACTCTTCCAATGCCGTAATTCTCTACATACTCGCAGAAACCAATGCCCCAAGGGGCACCCCCCGCATGCCGTAACATTATATACATTCAACTGCAAAGAACACGCAGTATAAATAACGTAAGAACGACGCTTGTATAGGAGATATTCCGCGCAAGACGAGAAAGAGAAAACAAATGAAAAAATGAAGTACCACCTGGGAATCGAACCCGGGATCTTCGATTGCCGGTCAGACGCGATAACCACTACACCATGGACTTCACTCTTCCAAATGCCGTAATTCCTCTACATACCGCAGAAACCAATGCCCCAAGGGGGCACCCCCCGCATGCCGTAACATTATATACATTCAACTGCAAAGAACACGCAGTATAAATAACGTAAAGAACGACGCTTGTATAGGAGATATTCGCGCAAGACGAGAAAGAGAAAAAAACAAAATGAAAAAATGAAGTACCACCTGGGAATCGAACCCGGGATCTTCCGATTGCCGGTCAGACGCGATAACCACTACACCATGGACTTCACTCTTCCAAATGCCGTAATTCCTCTACATACTCGCAGAAACCAATGCCCCAAGGGGGCACCCCCCGCATGCCGTAACATTATATACATTCAACTGCAAAGAACACGCAGTATAATAACGTAAAGAACGACGCTTGTATAGGAGATATTCCGCGCAAGACGAGAAAGAGAAAACAACAAATGAAAAATGAAGTACCACCTGGGAATCGAACCCGGGATCTTCCGATTGCCGGTCAGACGCGATAACCACTACACCATGGACTTCACTCTTCCAAATGCCGTAATTCCTCTACATACTCGCAGAAACCAATGCCCCAAGGGGCACCCCCCGCATGCCGTAACATTATATACATTCAACTGCAAAGAACACGCAGTATAAATAACGTAAAGAACGACGCTTGTATAGGAGATATTCCGCGCAAGACGAGAAGAGAAAACAACAAATGAAAAAATGAAGTACCACCTGGGAATCGAACCCGGGATCTTCCGATTGCCGGTCAGACGCGATAACCACTCACCATGGACTTCACTCTTCCAAATGCCGTAATTCCTCTAATACTCGCAGAAACCAATGCCCAAGGGGGCACCCCCCGCATGCCGTAACATTATATACATTCAACTGCAAAACACGCAGTATAAATAACGTAAAGAACGACGCTTGTATAGGAGATATTCCGCGCAAGACGAGAAAGAGAAACAACAAATGAAAATGAAGTACCACCTGGGAATCGAACCCGGGATCTTCCGATTGCCGGTCAGACGCGATAACCACTACACCATGGACTTCACTCTTCCAAATGCCGTAATTCCTCTACATACTCGCAGAAACCAATGCCCCAAGGGGCACCCCCCGCATGCCGTAACATTATATACATTCAACTGCAAAGAACACGCAGTATAAATACGTAAGAACGACGCTTGTATAGGAGATATTCCGCGCAAGACGAGAAAGAGAAAACACAAATGAAAAATGAAGTACCACCTGGGAATCGAACCCGGGATCTTCCGATTGCGGCAGACGCGATAACCACTACACCATGGACTTCACTCTTCCACAATGCCGTAATTCCTCTACATACTCGCAGAAACCAATGCCCCAAGGGGCACCCCCCGCATGCCGTAACATTATATACATTCAACTGCAAAGAACACGCAGTATAAATAACGTAAAGACGACGCTTGTATAGGAGATATTCCGCGCAAGACGAGAAAGAGAAAACAACAATGAAAAAATGAAGTACCACCTGGGAATCGAACCCGGATCTTCCGATGCCGGTCAGACGCGATAACCACTACACCATGGACTTCACTCTTCCAAATGCCGTAATTCCTCTACATACTCGCAGAAACCAATGCCCAAGGGGGCACCCCCCGCATGCCGTAACATTATATACATTCAACTGCAAAGAACACGCAGTATAAATAACGTAAAGAACGACGCTTGTATAGGAGATATTCCGCGCAAGACGAGAAAGAGAAAACAACAAATGAAAAATGAGTACCCCTGGGAATCGAACCCGGATCTTCCGATTGCCGGTCAGACGCGATAACCACTACACCATGGACTTCACTCTTCCAAATGCCGTAATTCCTCTACATACTCGCAGAAACCAATGCCCAAGGGGCACCCCCCGCATGCCGTAACATTATATACATTTCAACTGCAAAGAACACGCAGTATAAATAACGTAAAGAACGACGCTTGTATAGGAGATATTCCGCGCAAGACGAGAAAGAGAAAACAACAAATGAAAAATGAAGTACCACCTGGGAATCGAACCCGGATCTTCCGATTGCCGGTCAGACGCGATAACCACTACACCATGGACTTCACTCTTCCAAATGCCGTAATTCCTCTACATACTCGCAGAAACCAATGCCCAAGGGGGCACCCCCCGCATGCCGTAACATTATATACATTCAACTGCAAAGAACCGCAGTATAAATAACGTAAAGAAACGACGCTTGTATAGGAGATATTCCGCGCAAGACGAGAAAGAGAAAACAACAAATGAAAAAATGAAGTACCACCTGGGAATCGAACCCGGGATCTTCCGATTGCCGGTCAGACGCGATAACCACTACACCATGGACTTCACTCTTCCAAATGCCGTAATTTCCTCTACATACTCGCAGAAACCAATGCCCCAAGGGGGCACCCCCGCATGCCGTAACATTATACATTCACTGCAAAGAACACGCAGTATAAATAACGTAAAGAACGACGCTTGTATAGGAGATATTCCGCGCAAGACGAGAAAGAGAAAACAACAAATGAAAAAATGAAGTACCACCTGGGAATCGAACCCGGGATCTTCCGATTGCCGGTCAGACGCGATAACCACTACACCATGGACTTCACTCTTCCAAATGCCGTAATTCCTCTACATACTCGCAGAAACCAATGCCCCAAGGGGCACCCCCCGCATGCCGTAACATTATATACATTCACTGCAAAGAACACGCAGTATAATAACGTAAAGAACGACGCTTGTATAGGAGATATTCCGCGCAGACGAGAAAGAGAAAACAACAAATGAAAAAATGAAGTACCACCTGGGATCGAACCCGGGATCTTCCGATTGCCGGTCAGACGCGATAACCACTACACCATGGACTTCACTCTTCCAAATGCCGTAATTCCTCTACATACTCGCAGAAACCAATGCCCCAAGGGGGCACCCCCCGCATGCGTAACATTATATACATTCAACTGCAAAGAACACGCAGTATAAATAACGTAAAGAACGACGCTTGTATAGGAGATATTCGCGCAAGACGAGAAAGAGAAAACAACAAATGAAAAATGAAGTACCACCTGGGAATCGAACCCGGGATCTTCCGATTGCCGGTCAGACGCGATAACCACTACACCATGGACTTCACTCTTCCAAATGCCGTAATTCTCTACATACTCGCAGAACCAATGCCCCAAGGGGCACCCCCCGCATGCCGTAACATTATATACATTCAACTGCAAAGAACACGCAGTATAAATACGTAAGAACGACGCTTGTATAGGAGATATTCCGCGCAAGACGAGAAAGAGAAAACAACAAATGAAAAAATGAAGTACCACCTGGGAATCGAACCCGGGATCTTCCGATTGCCGGTCAGACGCGATAACCACTACACCATGGACTTCACTCTTCCAAATGCCGTAATTCCTCTACATACTCGCAGAAACCAATGCCCCAAGGGGGCACCCCCCGCATGCCGTAACATTATATACATTCAACTGCAAAGAACACGCAGTATAAATAACGTAAGAACGACGCTTGTATAGGAGATATTCCGCGCAAGACGAGAAAGAGAAAACAACAATGAAAAAATGAAGTACCACCTGGAATCGAACCCGGGATCTTCCGATTGCCGGTCAGACGCGATAACCACTACACCATGGACTTCACTCTTCCAAATGCCGTATTCCTCTACATACTCGCGAAAACCAATGCCCCAAGGGGGCACCCCCCGCATGCCGTAACATTATATACATTCAACTGCAAAGAACACGCGTATAAATAACGTAAAGAACGACGCTTGTATAGGAATATTCCGCGCAAGACGAGAAAGAGAAAACAACAAATGAAAAATGAAGTACCACCTGGGAATCGAACCGGGATCTTCCGATTGCCGGTCAGACGCGATAACCACTACACCATGGACTTCACTCTTCAAATGCCGTAATTCCTCTACATACTCGCAGAAACCAATGCCCCAAGGGGGCACCCCCCATGCCGTAACATTATATACATTCAACTGCAAAGAACACGCAGTATAATAATAACGTAAAGAACGACGCTTGTATAGGAGATATTCCGCGCAAGACGAGAAAGAGAAAACAACAATGAAAAAATGAAGTACCACCTGGGAATCGAACCCGGGATCTTCCGATTGCCGGTCAGACGCGATAACCACTACACCATGGACTTCACTCTTCCAAATGCCGTAATTCCTCTACATACTCGCAGAAACCAATGCCCCAAGGGGGCACCCCCCCATGCCGTAACATTATATACATTCAACTGCAAAGAACACGCAGTATAAATAACGTAAAGAACGACGCTTGTATAGGAGATATTCCGCGCAAGACGAGAAAGAGAAAACACAATGAAAAATGAAGTACCACCTGGGAATCGAACCGGGATCTTCCGATTGCCGGTCAGACGCGATAACCACTACACCATGGACTTCACTCTTCCAAATGCCGTAATTCCTCTACATACTCGCAGAAACCAATGCCCCAAGGGGGCACCCCCCGCATGCCGTAACATTATATACATTCAACTGCAAAGAACACGCAGTATAAATAACGTAAAGAACGACGCTTGTATAGGATATTCCGCGCAAGACGAGAAAGAGAAAACAACAAATGAAAAATGAAGTACCACCTGGAATCGAACCCGGGATCTTCCGATTGCCGGTCAGACGCGATAACCACTACACCATGGACTTCACTCTTCCAAATGCCGTAATTCCTCTACATACTCGCAGAAACCAATGCCCCAAGGGGGCACCCCCCGCATGCCGTAACATTATATACATTCAACTGCAAGAACACGCAGTATAATAACGTAAAGAACGACGCTTGTATAGGAATATTCCGCGCAGACGAGAAAGAGAAAAACAACAATGAAAAAATGAAGTACCACCTGGGAATCGAACCCGGGATCTTCCGATTGCCGGTCAGACGCGATAACCACTACACCATAGTGGTTATCGCGTCTGACCGGCAATCGAAGATCCCGGGTTCGATTCCCAGGTGGTACTTCATTTTTTCATTGTTGTTTTCTCTTTCTCGTCTTGCGCGGAATATCTCCTATACAAGCGTCGTTCTTTACGTTATTTATACTGCGTGTTCTTTGCAGTTGAATGTATATAATGTTACGGCATGCGGGGGGTGCCCCCTTGGGGCATTGGTTTCTGCGAGTATGTAGAGGAATTACGGCATTTGGAAGAGTGAAGTCCATGGTGTAGTGGTTATCGCGTCTGACCGGCAATCGGAAGATCCCGGGTTCGATTCCCAGGTGGTACTTCATTTTTTCATTTGTTGTTTTCTCTTTCTCGTCTTGCGCGGAATATCTCCTATACAAGCGTCGTTCTTTACGTTTTTATACTGCGTGTTCTTTGCAGTTGAATGTATATAATGTTACGGCATGCGGGGGGTGCCCCCTTGGGGCATTGGTTTCTGCGAGTATGTAGAGGAATTACGGCATTTGGAAGAGTGAAGTCCATGGTGTAGTGGTTATCGCGTCTGACCGGCAATCGGAAGATCCGGTTCGATTCCAGGTGGTACTTCATTTTTTCATTTGTTGTTTTCTCTTTCTCGTCTTGCGCGGAATATCTCCTATACAAGCGTCGTTCTTTACGTTATTTATACTGCGTGTTCTTTGCAGTTGAATGTATATAATGTTACGGCATGCGGGGGGTGCCCCCTTGGGCATTGGTTTCTGCGAGTATGTAGAGGAATTACGGCATTTGGAAGAGTGAAGTCCATGGTGTAGTGGTTATCGCGTCTGACCGGCAATCGGAAGATCCCGGGTTCGATTCCAGGTGGTACTTCATTTTTTCATTTGTTGTTTTCTCTTTCTCGTCTTGCGCGGAATATCTCCTATACAAGCGTCGTTCTTTACGTTATTTATACTGCGTGTTCTTTGCAGTTGAATGTATATAATGTTACGGCATGCGGGGGGTGCCCCCTTGGGGCATTGGTTTCTGCGAGTATGTAGAGGAATTACGGCATTTGGAAGAGTGAAGTCCATGGTGTAGTGGTTATCGCGTCTGACCGGCAATCGGAAGATCCCGGGTTCGATTCCCAGGTGGTACTTCATTTTTTCATTTGTTGTTTTCTCTTTCTCGTCTTGCGCGGAATATCTCCTATACAAGCGTCGTTCTTTACGTTATTTATACTGCGTGTTCTTTGCAGTTGAATGTATATAATGTTACGGCATGCGGGGGGTGCCCCCTTGGGGCATTGGTTTCTGCGAGTATGTAGAGGAATTACGGCATTTGGAAGAGTGAAGTCCATGGTGTAGTGGTTATCGCGTCTGACCGGCAATCGGAAGATCCCGGGTTCGATTCCCAGGTGGTACTTCATTTTTTCATTTGTTGTTTTCTCTTTCTCGTCTTGCGCGGAATATCTCCTATACAAGCGTCGTTCTTTACGTTATTTATACTGCGTGTTCTTTGCAGTTGAATGTATATAATGTTACGGCATGCGGGGGTGCCCCTTGGGCATTGTTTCTGCGAGTATGTAGAGGAATTACGGCATTTGGAAGAGTGAGTCCATGGTGTAGTGGTTATCGCGTCTGACCGGCAATCGGAAGATCCCGGGTTCGATTCCCAGGTGGTACTTCATTTTTTCATTTGTTGTTTTCTCTTTCTCGTCTTGCGCGGAATATCTCCTATACAAGCGTCGTTCTTTACGTTATTTATACTGCGTGTTCTTTGAGTTGAATGTATATAATGTTACGGCATGCGGGGGGTGCCCCTTGGGGCATTGGTTTCTGCGAGTATGTAGAGGAATTACGGCATTTGGAAGAGTGAAGTCCATGGTGTAGTGGTTATCGCGTCTGACCGGCAATCGGAAGATCCCGGGTTCGATTCCCAGGTGGTACTTCATTTTTCATTTGTTGTTTTCTCTTTCTCGTCTTGCGCGGAATATCTCCTATACAAGCGTCGTTCTTTACGTTATTTATACTGCGTGTTCTTTGCAGTTGAATGTATATAAATGTTACGGCATGCGGGGGTGCCCCCTTGGGGCATTGGTTTCTGCGAGTATGTAGAGGAATTACGGCATTTGGAAGAGTGAAGTCCATGGTGTAGTGGTTATCGCGTCTGACCGGCAATCGGAAGATCCCGGGTTCGATTCCCAGGTGGTACTTCATTTTTTCATTTGTTGTTTTCTCTTTCTCGTCTTGCGCGGAATATCTCCTATACAAGCGTCGTTCTTTACGTTATTTATACTGCGTGTTCTTTGCAGTTGAATGTATATAATGTTACGGCATGCGGGGGTGCCCCCTTGGGGCATTGGTTTCTGCGAGTATGTAGAGGAATTACGGCATTTGGAAGAGTGAAGTCCATGGTGTAGTGGTTATCGCGTCTGACCGGCAATCGGAAGATCCCGGGTTCGATTCCCAGGTGGTACTTCATTTTTTCATTTGTTGTTTTCTCTTTCTCGTCTTGCGCGGAATATCTCCTATACAAGCGTCGTTCTTTACGTTATTTATACTGCGTGTTCTTTGCAGTTGAATGTATATATGTTACGGCATGCGGGGGTGCCCCCTTGGGCATTGGTTTCTGCGAGTATGTAGAGGAATTACGGCATTTGGAAGAGTGAAGTCCATGGTGTAGTGGTTATCGCGTCTGACCGGCAATCGGAAGATCCCGGGTTCGATTCCCAGGGGTACTTCATTTTTTCATTTGTTGTTTTCTCTTTCTCGTCTTGCGCGGAATATCTCCTATACAAGCGTCGTTCTTACGTTATTTATACTGCGTGTTCTTTGCAGTTGAATGTATATAATGTTACGGCATGCGGGGG
>JAJOZX010003094.1:37500-142500 GCA_023014485.1 Bathynomus jamesi | reverse complement strand
GCGTTGAAAGTTATTAGTCCGGTAGCACAGACCCTGATTTTACTGGAACCCTGCATTGTTTGTTATAAAACAAATTTTTACATATTTTGAAAGCTTATACCACCCCATTCAAGAATCCATCGGGTGTACACCTGACCCCCGCTTGGCTTTTTCAATATGGCCGCAATTTTCCAAGATGGCCGACGAAACTGAAAAATCCCATATCCTGGTCAATACTTGATGGATTTTGATGATCTTGGTGTCATTTCTAGGTTTTTTTAGGATGATGAGTCGATTTGGAGGGGTTGCAGATACTTTTGGAGTCGTTTTGACCCACATTCGTCAATACTCAAGGTCATTGGAGGTCAAACGCCCCCCGAAATAAGGAATATCTCATATCCCGGGCAGTCGTGGAGATATTTTGGTGATCTTACTGTCGTTTTTATGGTTTTGGGCAAGACTGAGTAGTTCTATAGGGTTTAAAATGAAATCAGGGATTAGTTTCCCCATGGTTAGGTGAATTCCAATATGTCTAATTATTCCTCTTATTTTTTTCAGGTTGTTGAGATTATTGCTGATTGCTGCCCACCTGGTGGTTTGATGACGTCTTGGTTGTGCTGATTCCAAAATTGTTTTTTGACTGCTGAATATGGAGAATATACCAGGTGAGCATTGTTTAGTTTTCATTTGCTGAGGATAAATTATTTCAATGCGATTTGTACTCTGAAGAATGGGTAAATAAAATTCTTATTTTTCAGGTTCTACAAAAGCTGCAGACGAATGTTTCTTCAAGGATTTCCTGCGTAACTGTCCTGGAGGTCAGAAAGGTCTTTCAAATTGTGGGAGGATTCAGAAAATCATAGAGAGCAGCGACATCAGAGGGCAGCCAGATGTTCGAGCGAGACTAGAGCCTCTCTTGGAAGATGGAGCAAAAATCCTTTATTGTCACAAGAACTGTTTCCACTTATGTGTCCAAGCGGAATTTATCAGCATTCATGAAAAGAGAGAATGTGATACCCCTACAGTGGAGCCAAAAAGACTACGCAGTGCCGTTCTCAGTGAAGGCCCAGTATATGACCCTAAAAAAAACTGTCTCTTTTGTTTGAAAGTCAGCGAGTGTATATTACCCGATAAATATGACATCAAAGTTCGAGGCAGGAGTCGAGCAGCATTGGAACTCTCATCATCTCATGAAGAGCTGACGTGATAATAACACAACACGCTATCGCACAAGCTGAGAAAGATTCTGATGCCCGCATCTCCATCATTTGTGATGACACAGACGTGTTTGCCATGCTGACTCACTTCTATGAATTTAAGAAACTAGGCTGTCCCATGATTATGGAGTCTCCAGTGCATGGCAGAAAATCAGTGGACATTCGAGCAACTGTAACCCAGCACAAAGACATCATCCCACAAATCCTCAAACTACACGCTTTGAGTGGTTGTGACAGTTGTAGCAATACATGGCATCGGCAAAGCCACTGCCATTGCCACAGCCAAGAAGAATCGGAAGCTAGACAAGCTGGGGTCCCTTGATGCATGCTTTGACCATATCGAGAAAGAGGCAACAGCGTTCATTGTTGCATGCCATGGGAATAAGAAATCCTCATCTCTTACTGAGTGTCGTCAGCGAGTATGGGCTCAGAAGACAGGGAAGTCGGGAACTGCTGCACCCAAACTATGTTCTCTACCACCAACAACTGAAGCTTTTCATCAAAATGTGCTCAGAGCCCACTACACTGTGGCGAACTAGCTCGATGCACTAAAGTGTGACCCACCACCACTTGATCCTGTGCATTATGGGTGGGAGAGAGACGAAACAAACAGAGTTCTCATCCCAAAAACAGTTGGTGAAGGAGTGTGCTTAGCACCAGATGAAGTTCTGAAGCTAATCAGATGTGGATGTGAATCACAATCAGCATGCAGGGGAGTCGCTGCGGCTGCATGGGACGCGGAATCCCTTGCACAATGTTCTGTGCATGTGGCAGCGGCTTGGATTGCAACAATCCATTGACCCAAAACGCAAACGAAGAGCAGACTGATGATCCTGACGATCTTGACACAACCATGTCTTTTGATATTTGCCCCAATAAATGGTTACCTAATGTGAATAACTGCATCAAAGTTGTCAATGCCAATCCCCAGCTAGGTGTGAGCTTTGTTTTGCTTACGAGGTCATATCTTGTAGCTTTGCAACCTTCCATAGAATGCATGTGCCCTGCACTTCAGCATAAATTGTGGTTTATATCCGAATATCCATATCCATATAATGTGGGTTATGTCATTTAAGCATTATGATCTGGTTTTATCTGCAGAAAAGATGTTAAGTGCTCAGCAGTTAGCTAGATTGTAGAAATTGTCACTGAAATAAAGCAAATACAGTGATGTCAACTGTGGCATTATCATATTTCAAGGCCAAACTTTAACCTCAAATGACCTTGACTTGACCCATGGAGTTGCAAAATGATATCCTACTGTTATGTGCCTATAGGACTACTCAGTCTTGCCCAAAACCATAAAAACGACAGTGAGATCACCAAAATATCTCCACGACTGCCCGGGATATGGGATATTCCTTATTTCGGGGGGCGTTTGACCTCCAATGACCTTGAGTATTGACGAATGTGGGTTAAAACGACTCCTAAGGTATCTGCAACCCCTCCAGATCGACTCATCATCCTAAAAACCCATAGAAATGACACCAAGATCATCAAAATCCATCAAGTATTGACCAGGATATGGGATTTTTCAGTTTCGCCGGCCATATTGAAAAGCCAAGCGGGGGGTCAGGTGTACACCCGATGGATTCTTGAATGGGGTGGTATAAGCTTTCAAAATATGTCAAGATTTGCTTTATAACAAACAATGCAGGGTTCCCACCCCGTGCAACCGGACTATTATGCGACCTTCGGACAGAGATATTTTTTATTATTTTTCGCGGGACTTTCGACCATACGAACATTGGCGTTTCTGCAATTCATCCATTACCATATGATAGTATACGGTCTGAAGAACCTCTCAGTGGGTATAACTCAATTTTGCCCCGGATGGCTTTTTTATCGACCTCCTCCACGAACGGGACACTACATGCATACAAACAATAATGTTTTTGACGGTTTTTCTAAATTCTATTTTACTGCAAGAAATGTAATGTTCCCCCTATTACACTGGTCAACAAAGATTTTTCATCAGAGTAAAATTTGTGGCGGTTGGATAGCATTTTTCACGCTGATTCCAAAACTGCATTCACAGTTTTTCTAGCACGTATAGTTTTCAAGATGAAGGCATATACTATATAACTACACAGATTTAACCATTTTAAATAGGCAAAATACTAATATTTCAACATTTGATTGTGTTTATTTTATTGTGTTTTTTAGTTTATTCATCTTATTTATTTCAATTATCTTAATTATACATCTTATGTATTTCAGGTGTGAGCTTTTACGTCTAGCAGCATTGTGATTCAGGCAACAACGCCGTGCTTTGTGTGTCAAAAGATCAGTCCAGTCCAAGAACTTGTTGTGTCAAGTTGGTGTACATTTTTTTTGAATTTATAGTTTGCTCAGGTCAGTCAACATGCCTCGACAATGTAAGAATGACCCCGACAAGTTCTGTTTCGTATGCGGCCAGTTGACAACTAAAACACAGCGACGAAGTATTACAACCGACATTAAGAAAATATACAAGCTATACTTTGGTTGCCATCTAGGTGACCAAGATAAACCATGGGCGCCACATCAAATCTGTTCTGGCTGTTCAAATGGATTACATGATTGGCTTAACAAAAGAAAGCTTCAATGCCATTTGCCATACCCATGATATGGAGGGAGCCGAGAGATCATCATGAAGACTGTTATTTTTGTAGTGTGAACTTAATGGGGTTTTCTGCCAAGAACAAACACCAGATTGTATATCCAAACTTGGATTCAGCACGTAGACCAGTAAAACATGATGAAACATTGCCCTTCCAATTCCCCAAGTGATAGGCTAGACTCTATCATAGATGACATGGAAAGTGATGAAGGTGCAGCTGGCGTTTCCGGACCATCTACAGAACCAGAGTACACTTTTGAAGGTAGATATTTAGAGCATAAAAAGTTAACCCAAGGACAGTTGAATGATCTTGTTAGAGACTTATCGCTGTCTAAAGAGAAATCGGAGCTTCTCGCCTCAAGACTAAAGGAGAACAATTTACTTGAGAACAATGTTCGTATTAGTTACTACCGAAAGCGGAATTTTGATTAACAGCATTCTTTTCTGTAGACGGTCCTCTCTGTTATTACCATGACATCAATGGACTATTTACAGCCATATCTCAGACGTATGTGGCATCTGAGTGGCGCCTCTTTATTGATTCGTCGCAGAGAAGCCTGAAAGCAGTTCTTTGCATAATGGTAATATAATGCCATCCATCCCCATTGCCCATTCCGTCCATCTAAAAGAGACATATGACAATATGGATATACTACTTAAGGCAATCAAATACGACAGTCATCAATGGAATGTTTGTGGAGATCTAAAAGTTATAGGAATGCTTATGGGTATGCAGTCAGGATTCACAAAATTTTGTTGTTCCTTTGCCTGTGGGACAGTCGCGCCACTATAGAACATTACACCAAAAGTGACTGGCCACTTAGGTATACATATGTCCCAGGGATAAGCAATGTCCAGTCTGTCCCTTTAGTGGATCCCCAGAAGATCTATCTGCCACCTCTTCACATTAAACTTGGTTTAATGAAGAATTTTGTTAAAGCAATGGGTAAAGTCAATTCTAAAGGGTTCCAATACCTTTCAAGGAAATTTCCGAAGGTTACTGCAGCAAAATTGAAGGAAGGAATTTTTGTTGGGCCACAAATAAGGGAGGTTTTGAATGACACTGAATTTGAAAAAGTCCTAAGTCCGCTGGAATTGAAGGCTTGGCTGGCGTTCAAATGGATATGTGAAAACTTTCTTGGAAGCAACAATCACCTGCGTATAAGGATGGAGTCAAGAACCTCATTGATGCCTTCAAAGAAATGGAGTGTCGAATGTCGTTAAAAATTCACTTCCTGCATTCCCACTTAGATTTCTTTCCTGAAAACCTTGGTGCAGTGAGTGACGAGCAAGGAGAGCGCTTCCATCAAGATATTCAGATGATGGAGAAGCGCTACCAAGGATATTGGAATGAAAGCATGATGGCGGACCATTGTTGGATGCTGTATCGTGACAATCGAGGCCAAATTTACAAAAGGAAATCACACTCACAGCGCTTTTAATAAAATAATGTATATATTCTTTATTTATAAGTACATTGAATAAGGTATATGATGTATTTGTTGTTTAGCATTCCTAAGTGTGATCTATACATCCATAAATTTTCTTATAGCAATATCAAAAACTTAAAAATATCAAAACCAGTGTATCTATATAACTATACGTGCTAGAAAACACATAAAACCAGATTCGGAATCAGCGCGAAAAATGCATTAAGAAAAGTGTGATCATGTTTGTGATGAGAAAAAAAAGTTTCATTTTGTTGCCCAGTGTTATTTGTAATAAATTAGTCCAATTTATTTCCATAAACATTTCAGTGTAACTTACAAAGGTAATGTATCGCAGTTATGTTCTTAAGTAACTAAAATATGCATGATGCCATGAATCGATTACTTCCCATTCATTTTCATCCTCATTCCCATCCGCAGTCCGTAAATTGGAATGCTCGAAGTGAGAATTCTAGGTTTGAGAAAAAGAGTTTCCTCATTTGAGAAAACTGTAAACAGAGGGCTGTGACGCAAATGCGGGTCCGAGGGGTATTTTTCTGTGAAAAATCTAACTGAAGCTGGGAAATCGTACACTGGGAATGGGGATGGAACGATTTGAGATTTGCCTCCTTTTATATTCCAACGTTCGGATTTCTCATTCGTGGACGACGACTGAAATGGGAATTACATAGAGTGAGAAGAGTTCTCCAAAATCAGGACAGTGGAAGTCTCGCCATCATTTTTGTTTAGTAAAAATGAAAGTGATTATTTTTAACGCTTTTTCGAGGATTGATAAGAAAATTGTGAAGTCAGTTCATATTATATATATATATATATATATTATATATATATATTATATATATATATATATATATATATATCAGCAGTCATTTTAATTGGTTTGGGATAATAAGTCACACACACATACACAGCGTGCGGCATAAGTGGCTTTAAGAACAATGAAATCACCTTGCGAAGAATAATACAGTGCGTTCGAAAAGTCTCTCCGCAGTCAACCAACACTTTAAAAAAAGTGTTTGACAACAAGTGTAGACGAGTTGCTCTGTGCCTGCAAAATGGTGGAAAACACTTTCAACACAGGCTGTAAAATCAAAAGGTTATGTAATAAAATCACTAAATCATGGTTGAATGAAAACATTGTTGTTTTTCAATTTCCCATGCGTTTAACATAGCACTGCGGAGAGACTTTTCGAACGCGCTGTATTTATTATTTATTACAGAAATTGTTCAGTGTCCTCCATCATATTCAATACACACGTTACATCTTTGAACAACTGAACAACAAATAGCACGACACAGTTCTTTGTTATTATTCAACGTCTGGAACTCTTGGCGTATCAGTCTTCGTGTGATCGAAGTCCCACGGTTTCTGGTCGTAGACTCTGTCTTTGATTATACCCCACATTGAATAATCACATCAAATTGATTATTCAATATGGGGTATAATCAAAGATAGAGTTTACGGCCAGAAACCTCGGAACTTCGATCACACGAAGACTGATACGCCGCCAAGAGTTCGAGACGTTGAATAATAACAAAGAACTGCTTCGTACTATTTGTTGTTCAGTTGTTCAAAGATGTAACGTGTGTATTGAATATGATGGAGGACACTGAACAATTTCTGTAATAAATAATAAATATTATTCTTCGCAAGGTGATTTCATTGTTCTCGGTAAAGCCACTTATGCCGCATCCTGTATATATATATCCAACAGTTTAAGTTATGTAAAACTAGTACATTAAAACAGTACATAGTGTATATACAGTGTGTCCGTAAAGTCATGGTGGGATTTTAAATAGCTATATTATTGCAACGAAACATGATAATGAGATGAAAAAAGGCAAATTGAAGAACAACTCTAAAAGAATAACTTTATTTAACGTAGTTCGATATGGGCTCCTCTGGTAGCCCTGCAGACATCTAGGCGGTGATGTGTGTCCGTAAAGTCATGGTGGGATTTTAAATAGCTATATTATTGCAACGAAACATGATAATGAGATGAAACAATGCCAAATTTAAGAACAACTCTCAAAGTTGTATCTTGTAGTTAGTCTAGGCTAAGCTTAACCTTTATCTCGTAGTTAGTCTAGGCTGTCCACATGCCTATGTTGAACATGAGCGTAATAGCCCGAAAGTTAATGTGTGGTGTGCTCTAGCACGAGATCGAGTGATTGGCCCATTTTTCTTCGCGGAACCCACTGTGACGTCACACAACTACCTCGCTATGTTGGAAATTTTGCAGTACTCCAATTTATTGACAATAATGTCATCTTTCAGCAAGATGGTGCTCCTCCGCACTATGCCAAAGTTGTTCGAGAATTCCTTAATGAAAAATTTCCACAGAGATGGATAGGAAGAGGAGGATGGAAGCCATGACCTCCACGCTCTCCGGACCTGACACCTTTGGACTTTTATTTGTTGGGTTACGTCAAGCAAAGCGTGTACAGTGTACCCATTAGGGATGTTCATCACTTGCACGAGCGAATCATGGAAGCTATCGCATCCGTCACTCCTGATGTTCTTGGGCGTGTGTGGCTGGAATTGAATCACCGCCTAGATGTCTGCAGGGCTACCAGAGGAGCCCATATCGAACTACGTTAAATAAAGTTATTCTTTTAGAGTTGTTCTTCAATTTGCCTTTTTTTTTCATCTCATTATCATGTTTCGTTGCAATAATATGGCTATTTAAAATCCCACCATGACTTTACGGACACACTGTATATATATATATATATATATATATATATATATACAGTATATATATATAGTACATTAAAACAGTGTTAAATCGTTACCTGGTTATTCCTAGAAATAGGCGGAGTATGGGGTGTGGTGGCCATACCAGGATGATACATCATGTCATGTTTTAACTGTGGAAGTCCGGTTCCGGTAGAACTCTGATTATGTCCGGTATGTTTGCCGATATCAACAGCCGCCAGTGCTTCGGCTCGACTTAGTAAATTGTCATCAATGCCGGATCCCCCAAAGAGCTGAGTTTGGGGGGGAAGTGGGAGGGGCTTATAATCCTCCTGCGGGGGAATAAATTAATCAATGATTTAATGCAATAGTTCACAAAAGTTTATACGAGTGCTTAAATTGATATGCGGCTCTTGTTACTATTACTACAACTACTGAATTATTATTATTATTATTATTATTATTATTATTATTATTATTAAATGCTATTCTAAAATAACGAAATAATTTTGTGTATAATATATATATATATATATATAATACTGTGTGTGTATATATATGTATATATCACATAACGTCACATCACTGACAGCTAAATCGGTTACGTGTAATTTGTGTTAAAAGAACAGAAGAGCGAGACCTTTATTTATTGGAACAGTACATGAAATAAATGCTATTTTAAACTCACTGAACTTTAAAAATACACCGACTTCATATATATATATATATATATATATATATATATATATATATATATATATATATATATATATATAAAGTTCTAAATTTTCTCACTTTCACCGTTTCGAGAATTGAGGAAAGCTTAAAACTTTTTTATCTCATAATTTTAAAAGTTTTCCCCAAAACTTGTTGATCGGAAAAATCAAGAACTTTTGAACGACGATTTACTTTTATTTATAAGTGGGACATACTTTTAATTATATATTATATATATATATATATATATATATATATATATATATATATATATATATTGGTATTAGGTATTCTTAAATCGCCGAATTCTTTCTATATTTTCGTAGGTGGTCATTGAAGTTACATTAGCTCCTACATGTAATGATCTTATTTTTTCAAATTTTTAATCACTTACGTTTGTATTAAGGTAGGAAGAGTTACATTAAAAAGTTTAGAGAATGCGCTCTTTTACCAGATGTAATGATTATTTTTTTTTCGAATTTAACTCGCGTTCGGATTTTAATTAAAAAACTCGAAATAAAATTTCTACTACTTGATGCTACCTCAGGATTTTACGCACCCAGTTGTTTGTTTTATTTTATTTTAGGTTAGGTTGATTTAACCTAACCTAACCTAAATTGAACACCAAAAAATCAGCTCCTACAACAAAGTAGTAGTTATTTCGCGCGTAGGAGGAAAGTGATACAGAAGATAGTACCGAATAGGAGCGAACTTAACTTTTAGCGATATATTCGTTCTGATACTAAAAACTGAACATACGGCAAAGAGCTAAAAATAAGTGATGAAATATAGTTCGGAATTAAGTTCACCTAGAATTTGTTTAAAAAGCATAAAATTTTACTAATTAGTTACGCTTTTTACATTTTTTTACTCGTCACAAAAAAGAATTAAAATATCCAAACAAAATAGAATATTACAATTAGTATTTTTTTTTTACAAACTTTACGTTTTCTAGGCGAACTTTTTACTGAAACTACTTATATGGTTTATCTAAAGCGAATACTTATATCAAGTTATCCAAGTGTCATTTTATGTAATAAATGCATTTAATATTTAATTAATAATTAAGTATTAAAATTTTTATGAAAAAATACTCCCAACAAGAAATAGGACGTTTAGTAAACGTGCCAAACTTGTATAAAAACCTCACTAAAACGTGTTATTACGTTTATTAATAAACGTATCATTTCTTAAAGGCGGGCTCCTTTTGTTATATATTGTTAAGAAAGAAACGTCAGTATTTAGTGATTAATGTTCGTGTATTCAATATCAAACGTTTGCATCGAAATTGGGAGATGTGTTCTACGCATATTTCAGTTCTTTTAGGCGGGGTATAAGCTAAAAGCCTTTGGTTGTCACCATTACTCGCTACCACATCGCAACAACGTTTCTCGTTAGATTACCGAGGTTAAGCGACGATGGGTCTCTTCAGTTGTTGCATGGGTGATTGCCCTCTAGGTTCAGGTGATGTAGAGGCCCGTGGTTCTGATTCTGTTTAGAGGCGTAGGTCCCCTCCGTTGCGTGACCTTCTATGATGTTATATTTCAGAGGTGAACCCACTCCAAAACATTATTATTATTATTATTATTATTATTATTATTAACACAACCGTTACTGCGCAACGTGTATTTTGATGGTTCGTCAAATTCACTTAAGAGTGTCATTGTAGAATGTTTTACGTATAAATAACTTGCTTCACGCTTATGATATTTGTTGTCAAATGAACCCCACATCGGTTAATGGTCTGATAAATATTTATGAAAGTGCCGAAAAACGTGATATTGGGGTCAATGTGGAAAAAGGTAAAGTTAATTAAAGCGCGTATTTATTTAATTAAATTAAACGCTATTAATCACATTAAAGAGGTAGACGAATTTAATAACTATTTCGGCTCGTCCTATATCCGTTACTGTCCGCGATAATCTTGATATTAAGAAAAAAGTATCGTAACCTTCGTACCGAATTAAATATATTCAATAAAAATTTTATCTACTGAAATATTACGCGAACGAAATAAAAACTAATTAGTCGAGGTCTTTTTACTTGTACTTAATGTGAACAATTTAATTGCCTCCCACTCATCCTCATTTTCATTCTCATTCTCGGTCCGCGAGTGAGAATCTACAAAGTGAGAAATCCACATTTGAGAAGTTTCCTCATTTCAAAAGAATGTCACTCCCATTCGCATTCGCGGTAAATGCGCCAAATGGGAATAGCTAATATTTCTTAACCTAACTGATTTTTAACCTAACCTAACAATAGCGTAGTCACGAATGAGAATAGATGACGTGAAATGGGAGTGGATTGATTTGAGAATCGCCGCCTTTGAGAATTTCACTCGCCGAATTCTTTCTCGGACGCGGAATGAAATGGGAATCACGATGAGTGTACGATGATACCCCGTGAACAATCGTAGGTCTGTTATCCAAATTGTGATAAAATGTTGAACCTTTTCGTATGAATAAAACGTTTTCGGCGTTGCAATGATTCGCTATCTTATCCGTATAGATAGATGTTTGGTATCAAAAGCGTTTGCCACCCGTACATTACTACTTCTTTCTGACAATCGTAGACGAAGTCACTATAGCATATACTGAAATCGTAGTTTAAGACCGTCCTCAAATTTGGCACGTGCCCTTAAGATTGTGGACTAAATGAGTTCAGAATATTTTTATATAAACTGGTTATCTACGTCCGCTAAAGGTCATCAGATTTGTTGAGAATGGTGAATTTTGTAGTGATGCATTTTCGTTATGTTTTTATATTATTTATAGGCTTTGGGTTCGCTCCTAGTGCCTGGTTGGGTTGTCGTAATTACCTTTCGTATACTTTTTGTATAATTTAATATCGAAAATATTTTCAATCTACAATATTTTCATTATCATTATCGTTGTTGTGACTTCAAATCTCTAGTCTCTAACTAACTATATATATTATACACCCTATATATATATATATATATATATATACACACCCTATATATATATATATATATATATATATATATATATATATATTATATATATATAATATATTATATTATATATATATATATATATATATATATATAATATATATAAGCACACCCGGACAAAAAATTAGTCACCCCTCTCAGAATGTACCTAATAACGTGTGACGGCGCCTCTGGCCTTGATAACCGCACGAATCCGGCGAGGCAGAGACTCTACGAGGTTGTGCATGTACTGAACATCGATTTGCTGCCACTCGTTCATCAGCCGGTCCCGAAGTTCCGCCAGAGTCCGTGGGTGTCTATTCCTGCGCTTCACTTTCTGTTTCCAGCCTGAACAACACCTTCGACGCATTCAGGATTAAAGGCTTCATTGGACCTGCGATGTACTCGTCGCCTCCTATCATTGGAGAACAAACAAAACGGGACTCATCGGACCAAATTACACGTTTCCAATCTGCCGCAGTCCAGTTTTTGTGCTCTGAGCCCATTTATAACGTGCCAATTTGTGACTTGCTGTTAACAGCGGCTCTCTTCCGTGGTACCCTGCTCCAGATGTCCATCGCATGCAGTTCTCGTCGCAATGTCCGTTCGGAAATTGGTCGCTGGAGAACCTCATTGGTTTCTTGGAGCAATTGTTCTCTGGTTTGAAAACGATTTGCAGTTACTAGACGAGAAACATGGCGGCGGCCCCTATTGTCGAGAATTGTTTTCCGGCCACAGTTACGCCGTCGATTGTCAGTTGATTGCGAACTACACCACTCTTTGTAAACTCGCTGGACAGTACGCGTTGACACACCAACAAATTGGGCTACTTCAGACATTTTGTGTCCGTGGGCTCTGCCAAACACGATGGCTCCTTTTTGCCACTGAGTAACGTCTGCCTCACGACCCATTTTGCAGACTATATCCAACACACACTTTGTTCTTCACCACCTCACGAAACAGATCTGATCCTGTGTGCTACGTCACCGCTACTTGTCACTTACCATGCTACATCAGCGCCCTCTGTGTGTGACCTTGAACTTCCTACTATCGGTGCTATTAGGGGTGACTAATTTTTTGTCCGGTGGCTTATATATATATATATATATATATATTATATATATATATATATATATATATATATATATTATATATATATATATATATATATATATAATGTGTATATGAAAGAATTTATGAACTTTTGGAAATTCATTAATATATGAATTGCATCATTATTTTATCGTTCCATTTAACTTGTATAAAATGATGAATTGCAAGAAATGCTCAAGATGAAAGACTAAAAACAAACATACAGATGGACAAAAAAGTCTCTCTCTCTCTCTCTCTCTCTCTCTCTCTCTCTCTCTCTCTCTTTCTCTCTCTCTCTCTCTCAACTTTAACTACCTTACGAAACTGCGACATTTTCATATTTTCAAGTATGAAAGGGCACATTTAACCAAATGTAAACCACCTTAAACTAACCTATCTTAGTGATCATTATATCCATTTTTCATAATACTTAATGACTTTCAATGAAAAAGTCAATTATAGCGACACCGCTAATGTGGCTACCCGCACGTTCGTGTCGCGATGAACTTTGTATATATCCTAAAGATCGTCGCGAGGACGTAAAGTAGCAACACACACACACACACACACACATACATACATCAAATGTAAAAGAAGTTACATGTGAAGATAATGAAGCTATAAAGATAAACAATTGAAGAAGCAGATCTAAGTGGAAAGATGCGTTAAAATCGAATGAAGACATTTTAACCAAATGAAGGAAGGAAGGAAGCAAGGAAAGATAAAAAAGGAAGTAAATAAAAATAAAGGAGTAAGAAATGAAGGAGGTGAAAAGAAAGATGGAGTAAGGAGGAAGACGAGAGAATTGAAAGAGAGAAGAGCTGTCTCTTTCTGCTCAGGATGGACAATCAATGAACATTAAAGATTCAGGAGATGTTTGGGTTGCCGCACGCTCTCTCTCTCCTCTCTCTCTCTCTCTCTCTCTCTCTCTCGTATTATTTGTGTGTGTGTGTGTGTGTGTCTGTGTGCCAGTCTTTATTTCAGCCTGCTTGTATTTCCGTTTCTCTGTCTATATGTTCTCACGATCACAGAAGAGAAAGAGACAGATAGAATAAGTGTGTGTGTGTGGGTGTGTGTGTGAGAGAGAGCGAGAGAGAGATTCCTTTTCGTCAGTATGAGTGTCTGTCACCCTGTGTGTATGTTTACGTGTTTTATTATTATTTTTCTTATTATGTGTCTCCTTATTTCTTCTCTTCAGGCTTCGTTTACTGAAGTTATTTTGTCCTATTTTTTCAAAAGAATTTTTCTGTGACTCAATTTAGAAACACACACACACACACACACACACACACACACACACATATATATATATATATTATATATATATATATATATATATATATATATATATATAATTTGTCTTTGTTCCACAATATTCATAGGAATAACAATAAATAAATGTCCATAATAATGGAAGAGAAAAAGACAGTGTGTGCCCGTGCATCAAATGAACCCACAGAATAACAACGAATGAAAAACGAAACGTAATTGCTTGCAGGCCGAACATGGCTTGCAAATGAACTCGGCACGCTATTACTGCATTCCATTATATATTAATATATATATATATAGATTATATTATATATATTGTTCGTGTATGGTTTAGCGTGAACAGCTTGGTTTTTTCGTATTGTAAGTTACAAAAAATTACTAAGAGAGCAGTGCTCGAAAAGTCTTTATATAAAGTGGCACTTTAAATTTGCTGGCACTAAAACAGAGGGAAATGGCACTCTTATTTCTTACACTTTAAAGAGTAAGAACTACTTTTTTAAGAACTAAAATCATATTTTTTTGTGTTCAAAGTTTTCTTACACACACACACTATATATATATATATATATAAAAAAATTAAAATTATCCTGATGAAATACTTTGTCATTAATTATGCAGAATTTTTGTGTGAAAATAATGATAAAGTTATGATATTTTAATTCTAAAGTTTTTGTGTTTTACAATTATAGGAAATGATGATGATGGAGTTTTTCTTTTATGATATGTATATATTTCTTTCACCCCCCCCCCCCCTTCCATCCCATTAGAATTTGCATGTCGCTACGACACTCGTATTGAGTCTCATAAACAATCTTTTTATGTGAAAATGTTACCCTTAAAAAAAAAAAAAAAAAAAAAAACTGAGATTGAAGTTTAAAGAAAATTGATTAAGAAAAAAAAGAAAGAAATGTAAAATCCTGTTGCCATGACAACGTTAAAAACATTGAATTATATGGAATAACTTCTTCCAAGATGGAGAATGCGAACTATTCAAGTAATTAGATATATATATATATATATATATTATATATAATATTATATATATATATCACGCATATATTTTATTTTATAATTCTAAAAACTATATATATATATATATATATATATATATATAGGGTGAACCAAATGTAGGTGGACAGTAAATGATAACGTTTATTTTGAGAATACATATTTAATTTTTTTGTATACTATAATACAAAATAAAATTTAATAAATTTAGTTATAATATTTAATATAATATAACACAAACACCATAGTTATAATGAACACCATAGTTATATATAATATAACACAAACCGTATTCAACCTACTGTCCACCTACTTTTGGTTCACCGTGTATATATATATATATATATATATATATAATATATACACACACGACCAAATGAGACTGTCTTTCATATGATAATATTTTAATTGTCTGTATTTTTTATAGAACATTTTTCTGGACTACCCTCAATAAAGAAAGTATAGCTTCTTACATTCGGATATCGGTAAAAGAAAAGATAAATCCGGTATGTATGTAGTTGAAAGAGAATGTTTTGTATTATCAAAATAAATAAATATATTATATATATATATATCTCGGGTAACTGTTGTGCATACCATTATCTGTTAGGGGGCCTTTTCGTGGAATTGGTACCCTGTAGTTTTGAAAAGAATATTCGGCAAACGTTTTTCTCGATCTCGTTATAAGTTTTGGAGACATTATCGGAGATGGAATTTTATAATAATGGGCTGTGAGAGATTCGCAGAACTTGAGATAAAACAATCTTAGGAAACGCTATACAAAGAGCTGCAGCCGGTTACAGAGGAAAAACATCCGCGTTTCACTTAAAATTATTTCGGAAGCTTCAACACTGTATTATATATTACACACACACACACACACACACACACACACACGTAGACAGGATGAAATAAAGTCTAACCCCAAAATTGGGACTGGAATAAGGTTGAAGTAGAACTAAGTCGATTTGGCCAGACTGGAAGTAAATCGAACTATTGGAATTAAGTCGAACAGTACTGGAATTGAATGGAACTATTAATCTGTGCTCGGTTAGGTTACTTTTCGAGCGGAATAAGTTCTGCTGAATTAAAAATTAGCTTAAAGATTTGGATTAAATAGAATTAATTGGAATTAAGTTGAAATGGAATAAGGTTGAATTATCCATACTGGAAGAAAGTGTATAATTGGAAAATAATCGACTGGAAGTAAATGAATTCAATTTATTCCATTCGACTCCTTACTCATAGAATAAATATTACAATATTTTTAACTTCAAACGTATAAATCTGAAGTACTTACGTTTATTTCGCTACAATTTGGCTCTTAAATTTTGGGTTTTACTTAAAAGTAACAGATATTTTATAAGGAGTTGACACACGCGTGACTAATACTCGGGTTATCTTAAGTATGAAACAGATTAGAAGAAACAAAGAATTAACGGTAAAATTTGAGAAATGAAGCGAGTTGTTTTTTTTATGCAGGAAGGAGGGGCCAAGGGCGAATGTCCGCAAAAACGACCAACCACAGAGGAAGAAGAGAGCAAAAATCAAGGTCTAAGTCCCTGTCAAATGATAAGGTACACTCCTAAATAAAATTAACATACGAGTTACGCATCAGTTACCCATTTTAACATGATATTTAAGTAACGCTATATAACCACCGAGTAATATTAGCGTAACTTTCTCACCTTAACCAAAGTTAAGTTTGGTACTTTTGCATTATCCTCCCAACACTAATTTTTTTTATAATGGCTAACGCCTGCGGCGGGCTGTTTTTACCGTAACCTAACCTAACCAAACCTAACCTAACCTAACCTAATACCAACACTAATTTTTTTTATAATGGAAGGAAAATAAAGTACCATAACCAAAACCAAACCAACATTATATAAAAAAATTAGTGTTGGGAGGATAATGCAAAAGAACCTTAAGTTTTTATTCCTCTTAACTGCGTAACTTAGATGTAACGTACTTAACATATTGAAAACTATATGGATTCTTTCACTAAAATAACTTATAAAATCCCATATCTTTCATAATACGTAATATGGATAGTATAACATATTATAAATTTGAGATTGAAATAAAAAGTAATAAAGTAATTTTAAACGTGTTACTTAAAATGGATCACCTGAAGATCAGGGCTCCCAGCCTTTGTTAGTTAGCCTTATAAGGCTAACTAACGAAACTATCACGACTTAACCACCAATCGTTCAAGGGCGTAGATTTGACCCTACGATTGGTTAGGTTAAGTCTAATATTTTCGTTAGTAGCATTATAAGGCAACTAAAGAAGGCTGGGGGACCTGATCTTCGGGTGATCCCTTAAATTGTACCTCTGATCTTCACACAAAAAACGTTTGAACTGCCGGACGTAAGACCAAATTATAAAAGCACTTAAAGGCTGTATAAAGAGTATCTTTGAACAGTCATTGCGTGGATACTTTTTTCGTAAAAAAGAATCTGTATTTTATTTTTAGCGTGAATGAAAATATCTTACAACAGTGTTTGAAATCAGCATTGTCTGCGCATGCGCTCCGGTCTCGCATACTTATGTCAATTTAAATTTTTAGTTTGCAAAGTTACTGTAGGTCCGCGGATAACTGCTCTTTTCAAATAAATTTAAAGTAGGTTGATTATGGATTACATTATAATTAGTTATCTATTTTATACAAAATATTGTTAAGTTTATATATATAAAATAGTTTAATAGAGTCGAACATATTAAGTATAATGTGATAAATACAGACTGAAATTTGATTGGATACAAATTTTTAGAGTTTGAATAATTTATACATGTAAGCATATTCAGAATTCCCTGACTTAATTTAGAATATAGGATCACCTGAAGATCAGGGACCCCAGCTTCTTAGTAGCCTTATAAGGCTAACTAACGAAAATATCACGACCTAGCCAATCGTTAGGTCAACTGTACGCCCTTGAGATTGGCTAGGTTACGTCGTATTTTCGTTAGTTAGCCTTATAAAGCTAACTAAGAAGGCTGGGGGCCCTGATCTTCAGGTGATCCAAAATATATATTGTAGTATTGTTAAAGGACCTAGTATGTTTCATGGACTGCTCTCGATTTTCCTACAAAGTTGCAAACAAGGGCAGTCGATGACCCTGATTTTGTTTCTGCAATCGTTTTTTTTGAGAAACCTAACCTAACCTAGTCTGACTAAAAAGGCATAACTTAACATGTTATTACATTATCATTTGTATAATTTAGTCTCGGGGGTACGATGGCTCTGCCCCGTAAAGATCACGCATCACAAAGTGAACCCTATACCGATCAATTCGTGATGCGTGATCTTTACGGGGGCTCCGCTCCCGTACCCCCGAGACCTAAATTATACAAATGATATGTAATAACATGTTAAGTATGCACATTTTTAGTAAAAAACCACATTTTTCTAGTATACATTTTCTAGGTTAGGTCAGGTTAGGTTAGGTTCGGTTAGGTTTCTCAAAAACGATGCAGAAACAAAATCAGGGTCATCGACTGCCCTTGTTTGCAATTTTGTAGGAAAATCGAGAGCAGTCCATGAAACATACTAGTCCCTTGTTAAATATCGTAACGTAGGTCTTTATATATATAGATATATATATATAAATATATTATATATATATATATATATATATATATATATATATATATATTATATAATATATATATATATTCTCAGTAGTACCGGGTGAACCAAAGTAGGTGGACAGAAATGATAACGTTTATTTTGAGAATACATATACAATTATATTTAATTTTTTTGTATACTATAATACAAAATAAAAAAAAAAATTAACTTATACAATACAATACAAAAGCACTGAATTTTATCAACGCAGGTGCTCAAATTGCTGTCCATCACAATTTACACGCTTTGAAGTCTACCTTTCACATTCGACAAACATTTTTGCACAAGTTCTTGTGCATTAATTTCTTGAAATGCATCTCTGATGTAATTTTTCAAATCACCAACACTTCGTGGTTTTCGACTATAAACTTTGTCCTTGAGTACTCCCCAAAAGAAAAAATCCATTGGGTAAAGTCAGGTGAACGTGCAGGCCATTCAATTTGACCTCTTCGGCCGATCCATTTCTCGGGAAATGTTTCATCAAGATACTCACGGACTGCTCTTGAATAATGTGGAGGGCCCCATCTTGTTGAAATAGAGGTCATGTGAATTAGGCTGTTGTTGTAAGTGTGGAACAACTTCATTCATCTAGAATTTCGAGATACTTATCCAACCTGTGACTGTTCCATCAACAAAAATTGTCCTAAACACACCAGAACTTGAAATACCACCCAAACAGTGAAACCAGGCTGGTTTAGTTGCTGCTCTAATGTTAAATGCATATTCTCACTATACCAGTAAACACAATTATGTCGGTTAACATGACCTGATAATTTGAAAGAAGCCTCATCGGTCCACACAATGTTATCTAAAATTATTAGATTTCCTTCAATTTCGTTCAGCATGATCTCACTAAATTGCAGCCGCCTGTCTGGGTCATCCTCCAATAAGCCATGAATTAGCCGTGGACGATAAGCTTTCAACCCAATAGATTTCAGAATTCGTACCCACAAACACCATAGTTATAATATAATATAACACAAACCCTATTCAACCTACTGTACTGTCCACCTACTTTTGGTTCACCTGTATATAATGAAAAGAACCACGAAGGAAAGGAAACAGAATGGTGCTCAAGCGCTTTCGTCTAATACATGGATATCGAATTAGAAAAAATCAACGGTATTGGAAGTGATCTGTGCTATCCACCTGCGTTTATGGAATTTTGTCTTAACAAGGCAAAACGAACCTTCTGTCATGTGAATAATAACACTCGCACTTTGTCAAAGAATATTTTAGTACTTTTATTTTTTCCGGGCTTTTTAGGCATTGCTAATGTACTTAAACTTTTGAATGTTAATGTAGTATTTTCATATAACAATAGTGTGAAAAATATCAGTTAAAAATAGCCCTAGGAATAATTCAGGCATTATCTATAAAATTGGTTGTAAACAATGTGATTCCTTTTACATTGGTCAGACGGGAAAGGATTTGCACACCCGTGTAAAACAGCATCAATATTCCGTTAGAACAGGACAGTCTTCCAGTGCCCTTTTTGTCCATTTCAGAGTTATCCCACTGTATTGATTGGAATAATGCTTCAGTTTTGTTTCACTCTAGCAACATTGTTAATAGAAATATTCTTGAGTCTGCTATTATTCAACTTACAAATAATTTAACATGAGCCAGTCTTTTCCACTTGATCCTGTTTTGAATTCGTTCAGACCGGATTTAGACAAGAAGGGCAAAGTGCTAAGATTGGTAGTTTTTCCTTACAAATTTGTATGCTCCCCTTACAAATTTGTATGCTCCTCTTACAATTTTTATTTTTCAAGTTATTTTATTTTTGTATTTTTTGACCTATGTATAATTCAGGCATTATCTGTAAATTGGTTGTAAACAATCCACTTGATCCTGTTGTTTTGAATTCGTTCACAACGGATTTAGACAAGAAGGGCAAGGTGCTAAAATTGGTAGTTTTCCTTACAAATTTGTATGCTCCTCCCACAATTTTTATTTCTATATGTTATATATATATATTTTTTTTTTGTGACCTATATATAGTCTCGAACTCTTTATTTACTAAAGTGTTCCTGAGAATATCATTAGACGAAAGCGCTTGAGCACCATTCTGTGTTTCCTTTCCTTCGTGGTTCTTTTCATCTAAATATTTTCACGTGTTACTTTCGTGAAATAATTTTCATATATATATATATATATTCTATATATATATATATATATATATTATATATATATATATATATATATATATATATATATTATATATATATTTATTTATTTATTATTTATTTATACAAATTCTTTTTTGTCATTACATTTAATCATACGTAAGTCATTATAATATGGTATGAAACGTGTTAAATACCTAAAAATGTTGAGAAGTTAATCTCAGGAGAAACATAAGTAGTCACGAACGTGTTAATAATAATAATGTTTTGGGTTGTCTAACTTCCTTCGTGACAGCCAAAGGTCAGGTGACAGAGCGTACTAACAGCTTTACGTGGGATCAGAATCATCTACGGGTCAGTACAGTACATCATCTCAACCATAGATGGCCAACTGGCGGCCCGCGAAGGTATTTTATCCGGCCTTGGTAAGTCAGTCTTTAAAGTTACAGGGCAGAGTTTCCTACAGTTTTTAATAGTTAGTTTACTACTGAATAGTTACTTTAAAACGAGGAGAAAAGGCACCAATAATAGGACAAATACGAGTAGGATTCATCGAAGTCTGGTTTAGATGTACTTAAAAATATTACATTAACAATCACATTCGGACCTCGCATTACTTACTACAGTCTAGGTAAGAAACTGGCCCGCGAGCATAAAGAAGTTTACTATCCCTGATCTAAACGCAGAATGGTCGCTCAACTAACGATTGAACAAACCCAACGTCGCTTAACTTTGCTGATTTAACAAGAAACAGCGTTACGACGTGGCCACAATAGGAACAAAATATGTCCAGAAATGTTTTAATTTAGAACGCTATTTTCACAGCATATCTATATGAAATTTATTTTTCTTGGTTGTACGTATATGGCTCTATAGTTTCCTTTCGTTTCTGTTATATATATATATATATATATATATATATATATATATATATATATATTTAATTTTATTTATTTTTAATTAGTGTTTATATAATTATTACATTTCTCTTTTTAACGCTTTGTATGTTCCAATTTTCCTTTGGAAATATTGTTGATTTGAAGTACATGTTTGTTACGAGAAAGTTACATATGCAAAAGTTACGTGAAAGTTACTTACAGAAAAATTAAGGCAACACTAAAGTTATTAAAGTTACTTCGAAATTACTGAAAAAATTATAGAATTGTTATGCATAAGTCACGTATAACAGGGATAAATTGCCAAGTTCTACTCCTTGTTGAGTTATTAACCCACTGTTAATTAATTATTTTGTTCATACACTCGTAAATGAATGTGGAATGTTGCATTTGGATTACATTTTTTATCCTGAATAGTTTCAACTCTAAAGAAAACATTCATACGAGCATAAAAAGAGTATCAGTTAATATTGTTATCGTCTCTTTATGAATAGTAAAAATATTGTTTACGGTCTTTTCAGTGGATATTTTTCATGCAGGACACGAGTGTTGTTGTTGTTGTTGTTTGATGCGGTTGTTTAACCTCCTTCTCATCATCTGAGTTTAGATGACGGAGGAGACCTACAGCTTTACATGGCATCCGAACCACGGGTCACTACATCATCTGAACGCGATGAACCGTCCCCTATCCAATACCACACAGACCCACTGTTACCTAACTTCGATGATCAACTAGAATGATGTTACGACATTGGCCACGACGTAGACCTTCACTGTATTAACATCTTCGCGAGAGGACTCTGTTAAGTATGTCATCCGGAAACGCTATGAAGTTACGTATATTTGAGGAACGCGGAAGATTATTTATATACAATGGAACCAAGACTGAGCCTCGAGGTACACCAATGACTTATAATCAATTTAGTGGAAAACGCATTATTGAGTGCTCCAAATTGATGTCTACTGGACAAATAACTTTTCAACCAGTCATTTATGTCACTTATGAAGCCATAACAACAGAGTTTGTTGAGTAGAATATTATGGTCTGTCACATCAACAGCCTTATCCAAACATATAAAAATAGAGATCATGATTTCTGTATTTTCTTCAGCGACACTGGCACTTTCCACAAGATTTAAGACAGCCATTTAAGTTGATTTATTCTTACAGAAAATATATACAGTATATATATATATATATATATTATATATTATATATATATATATATATATATATATATATATATATTATATATATATATATATATATAACGACGAGGAAATGTGCACTTTTAATGTATAAGGTATAGAGAAGAAATAATACCGTCACCTTTTTTATACGTGCACTCTAAAGGTATGTAAATATTTTGTTAAACATGAATTTGTCCCAACTTTAGTGATTTGAAGCGAGTAATTTCGAAGTTTTTCACTAATTACTTTGCTGGACATTGGAGTAAACGTTTTGCTAGGCCTGTGGTTTTACAGCCGGATGAATGTTTCAGATATTTAGATTTGTGCCAACAAAATGTAACAATTGAGAACAGAAAAACGGAGAACGAAGAAAAAACTATTTTTGTAAATGGAGACATTACAAAATCAGCTTTATGGAACTCCAGAAGTCGGGACACATCTAAATATCTGAAACATTTAGCGAGCTGTAAAACTACACCCTTAACAAAACGTTTACTCCAATGTCCAGCAAAGTAATTAGTCCAATATCTAGAAATTAATCATTTGAAATCACTAAAAAGTTGAAACAAATTCGCGTTTAATTAAATGTTTATTAGAGATGTTCAGGGTGTGAAAATCCGATTTCTTCTATTTTATTATACTGTGGATATAGAATATCGACAAGCGTATTGTTGCTGTTGTTGCTATTTGTTAGTTGGGCTATGTCGTAGCCAATATAGCAACACCGCTTAGCCGTTCATCAGCGAAGTTAAGTGACATTGGTCCGGATAGTACAATAGTTGAATGGGAGACCGTCCTTCGCGTCCAGACGATGTAGCGATCCGTGGTTCGTAAAGCTGTAGGTCCCCTCCGTCATATGACCTTAAATGTTGCGAAGGAGGTGAAACAACCCCATCATTACATTTTGCTGTTTGATGTTGGCAATTGTTAGTTTTTTTTATACTAAAGTTGTTCAATATTTACAGACCACCGTTTCCAAGAAAAATGAAACGTTACATTTGACCGAATGTGGAACGATTTTGAATCAATTTTATTTTGTAACGTCGATATAATTGGTTTAGATTAAGTCTATAAAGAAAAGTTGTTCCAACATTGTGAAATAAAGTTGTTCCATATAAAACGTCGTTTCTAAAAACTTAATTGCTCCATTCGCTGTATGAGCCACCTATGGTGCGATTTCTTCGTAAAACGAATGGTCTATCATCGAAACCATTGGAGCAATTTTCCTTCCTGGACTGATTTTGAACCAGTTACATCGACATTACAAAATAAAATTGATTCAGAATCGTTCAATATTCGGTTGAAATGGAGCAATTAAATTTTTAGAAAAGGAAGTCGTCACATGTATTTTAACAGTGTATCGTTCATACTGTTTGTTATATTTAAGGTAACGTATATACGAGTATAAATAAAACCGTAGATTTAACTTTTTTATTCTGACGAAAGTTAAGCTTGTTGCCCCACCTTAGACCTACAGCTGAATGTGGAACCCGAACCCCGACCTCCCAATCAGCAGTCCAGCCAGCGTCTTAACCACCAGGCTATCTAGGGTGCCCATTTATCTACCAGTCAATGGAAGGATGAATAGCTGGGTGAGCTGCGCGCCGCCGCCTGCCTTCGCCGGGATTCGAACCCGGGGCCGATTGATTCGTAGTCAGCAATGCTAAATACCACCACTAAGGCGCTTATATATATATATATATATATATATATATAATTATATGAATGGTGTGAAAAGGCCTTTTATCCACACATTAATATTTTATGACGATCAAACTAAACGTGGATTGAAATATTTTAATCACAGAATGGACCACGTTGTATACAATTTTGATGAGAAGTTTCTTAGAGACTGCATTCTCTCTCTCTCTCTCTCTCTCTTTCTCTCTCTCTCTCTTGCTGTTTTTATTTGCTTCTAACAAAGTCTATTTCTTGTTATTTAATTGTTCATTGTTTGAATTTCTTTCAACAAAATCTTTTTCCATTTGTGTGTGAACTTTTAATTCTTGTTTTTAAATATTATATTCTCTTTCATTTTTCCTTTGTTTATTTCGGGTTCTTTTGGAAAACGGTTTTTGTTTTAGTTTACCTTATTAGTAATATTTTCTTTAAAAATTAAAAAAAATAAAGGCTTAGCTCGTATCGTAAGTATCGATTTTTTAAATTAGGGCTCCTACATTTATGTAATGTTTTTTATCTTAGATGTTAACATTTCGAATAGCGATTTTGAATGGGTTTATCCTCTTTTAGGCGTCCTTTGTTTGTTTTTTGTTTTTTTTTATATAGAATAAACATGTTTGCGTTTATAATAATAATAATAATAATAATAATAAATTCTACGGTGGAGTTTAGCTCATATTTTTCCTTCAGTTATTGCCTGTAACCTCTTTAATTCGTGTTCCTTATGTCTCTCTTTCTAAGGTAAGTCGTTCGTGATTGGCTGATGGTTGATGCGAGGCATTAACGTGGGCCAATCACAGCCTTCCCTCGTCAGAAGAATCGACCGCTCATATAAGGTTACCAAATCGTAATTAACGTGAAATTTATTTAATTCCCATGTAAAATATAATTTAATTTAAATATTATTTCCAAACACTGAATTTCCTATGGTGAAATTTACTTGTTTTTTTTTTTTTTTTTTACTTTTTTCTGTTTTTTTTTTTGTGGTCGATGTAAATTTGAAGGAAATTATTTATTTAAAAACGTTTTTTTAGAATCACGTCCAATTGTAGTTTTATTTTGGTGAGTAAGTCAAATGTGGGTTCCTTTTACCGCATACTTTTTTTATATTATTATATTATTATTATTATTATTTAGAGGTAGCTTATTACAGACTATTATTTTCTTAACATATATATACTGTATATGTATATATATATATATATATATATATATATATATATATATATATATATATATATATAAGGTTAAAAATTTAAGTAACTTGAATTTAAAAATTAGTAGGACGTTTTAATTTTTCTTATATATATATATATATATCTATATATATATATATATCGCTGAATTCACGTCAAACTCGTGACTTTTTTTTTTAAATAACCCGCAGGAAAAAGTGAAACATCCACTTCGAGTACTTTCGAGTTTATTTTAACTCCCCCTTCAGGGAAATTTCGTTTCCCTGGAGAGGAGTTTTAAATAACTCGAATATATATATTAATATATATATATATATATATATATATATATATATATTCTAAAATTGATTCAGTTAAGCTAACATCGGCTCCACATACTTCATAATCTTCTAAAATGTTTTAAATGTAAACAAAAGCGGGTAGAATTAATCTCATTATCGTGCGAAAGACGAAATGTCCTAATAAACCGACGCCAGAAATTGTTTTTCAATCCCGATTGATCAAAAGACGTCTCTCTCTCTCTCTCTCTCTCTCTCTCTCTCTCTCTCTCATTACGCAAACACGAGGAATGAGTGGAGAGTAAGGACGCGATAAGACGATGTACACAAAAGTGAACGAAATATGCGCGTTACGCCAACGGAGGTAGGCGTATGTACGTACGTACGTTAACTCGCTTAAATAACGTTGAACGGAAGAGCGCCGAAACGACAACGATAACGGAAGAGCGAGAAGACGGGAATAAATGGGACAAGAACGACTCCCTACCGAAACATACACACACACACACACACACACACACACACACACACACACAATGCTACACACACATACGATCTGTTTGTCGTATGGAGGCCTCTCTTGCTGCCTCCCCAAAGATTAACTTCCGATGGATTTAAATTACAGGGTCGTGAATCCCGCGGGAGGGAGCTAGATGCTCTTTCCTGTGCTCAGGGACTACCCTGCTGTGTTCACGTCAGACCTACAATCATTCGGTAATCGGCACTATACAATCTCCATATATATATATATATATATATATATATATATACTATATATATATATTATATATGGAGATTGTATTACGGTTATAATGTTATAATGTCCCTTTGTGTATAAGAACGAATGAGTTATGGTTAACTATATCTGAGATTATTAACGCCAATTGGGGTCTGGAATCCCTCGTGAGATTTTTTTTAAATCACCTTTAAAGACGTCTGCCGGACTAAACGATCCTCACTAACTCGTGACGCTCAGTTTACAGTTAACTCAAAAAGTTCTACGTGAAACCACATTTCTTACCAATATTTATCGGTGTATGTAACGTGGGATAGCTCAACAGAACGTTTTGATTTAACTGTGCTATACCTTTGGTTAGCTTCTGCCCGAATTGTTCATTCTGACGAAGGTCAAGCTTTTCACCCCACCTTAGACCTACAGTTGAACGTGGAATCCGAACCGCGCCCCACTAGCAGCCAGCGTCTTAACCACTAGGCCACCCAGGGTACCCATTTATCTACCAACCACTTTCTTTATTGTGTGGAAGGATGAACGGGTGGGTTTTGCTGCGCGCCGGCTGCCGTCACCGGGTCTCGATCTCGGGGCTGATGGATTCATAGTCGGCGACGCTAACCACTACACCACCGAGGCGCATCGGTATATACTCGTGTGTATATATATATATATATATATATATATATATATATAGAGAGAGAGAAGGAGAGAGAGAGAGAAGAGAGAGAGAGAGAGAGAGTATATTGCATATTTTATGGAAATTCCAGTCATGTTTACCATAGAAATAAAGGTAAAAAATCCTTGCGACGTTTTGCAGCGAGGGACTTTTTATGTTGGAACCCTTTTCGAGCTGAGACACTTTGGAAGCATCAGGAAGAAGCCTTTGCCTTCCGTCAGCGTCTTCTTCTTCCTTAAAAGCAACGACTTTTAGTCACTTTTAGTCTTGTGCTCGTTCTCAAGCACTGTTTGGATGGAATAAATCTTTCATTACTTACACAGCCGTTTCTTTCTCTTTTAAGAAGACAACCATATTTTTCCATTTCTTGAACTTCAGATCACACACACACATACACCACCATAAATATATATATATGAAAATTATTTCACGAAAGTAACACGTGAAAAATATTTATGATGAATAAAACCACGAAGGAAAGGAAACACAAAATGGTGCTCAAGCGCTTTCGTCTAATGACATCCTGAGGATGTCATTAGACGAAAGCGCTTGAGCACCATTTTGTGTTTCCTTTCCTTCGTGGTTTTATTCATCATATATATATATATATATATATATATATATATATATATATATTATATATATATATATATAAAAAGGTCAAGCCGGTGGTACTTGTATATTCTGTTCGTGTCCCTCTGTAGGGCTTCCACGTCTTCTGCATTGCTGCTTTTTCTGCTGATCTTTGTATCGTCAGCAAAGGATGTTATTATCTACTTCATTGTCCATGTCAGCATGATAATGAATAGGAGTGGGGCTTGTGGAACTGGGATGCGTACTTTCGATTCTGATGATAATATACTTGGACTTTTAGGGCTTGCTCCGTTCCCTGAGGAAGTTGTAGATCCATTTCCCTACTTTGCCTGTTAGTCCCATGTGTTTCATTTTATGTACTATTATGTCATGATCACACTCATCGAATGCTTTAGAAAAATCTGTGTAGTTTGTTAGCGTCACTGACTATGAATCCATCGGCTCCGGGATCGAGACCCGGTGACGGTAGGTGGCTCGCAGCAAAACCCAGCTGTTCATCCTTCACAATAAAAAAAATGGTTGGTAGATAACTGGGTACACTGGGTAGCCTAGTGGTTAAGACACTGGGCTGCTGGTGGTGGTGGGGGTCGGATTCCACGTTAAACTGTAGGTCTAAGGTGGAGTGGCAAGCTTGACCTTCGTCAGAATGAACAATTCGGGCGGAAGCAAAAACAAGATTAACCAAGGTTATTTTACATCGTAGTTATCATCGCTGTCAAGTGCGTCTATGATATTGTTATAGTGCTGCTCTATTAGTTGTGATAGGCAAGATCTTCCTGATCGGAATCCGTGCTGCCTCTCATTGAGTCTTTCCTGTGTCTCCAAAAAGTCATATATTTTCTCTCTGACTTTTCTTTCAACTATTTTGTTGAGATGTGATGTCAATGACACCGATCTGTAGTTCTTTGCATGAGATCTATTCCCCCCCCCCACCGTTTATATATAGGAGCAATGTTCGCTCTTTTTAGTATGCTCGGTATTTCTCCCCATATCCAGGGATCTTCTCCATATCCAATAAAGGGGTGTAGCTACTTTATTCTTGCAGTTTTTAATCAACAAGCCATTCCATTTGTCCGGGCCTGCAGCTGAATGTGATTTCATTTGTCCAATAGCTTTCACTATATCTTCTGTGGTAAATTCAAAATCAGTTATACATTCTCTATTTAATTCCTCTTCAAAAACGATATTTCTATCAGGTACTACTTTGTCTCTATTTGGGGTACTGAAAGCTGATTCATATTGAGTTCTCAATATGAATGATATTTCTTTTAGCTCATTATTTTCTTTCTTTAAGGGTGCGATAGTGGTCCGCGTTTTTTTTTTCTTTTCCCGAAGCTATAGAAGTATTTTGGGTTATCTTTTATTGTTTTCACCGTATCTTCCTCTTTTTTTCTCTGAATGAGCCTTAATTAGAACTTGTATTTCCCTGTCTATACTTTCCAATTTTACTTGTATCACGTGTTTGGTGTTGTTGTCTGTGCAATTTAATTAACTCTGCGGCTACGTTCCTTTTCTTGCGGAATAGTGTTCATTTTGTCTCCCGAAATAGTTCTTCTTTCCCTTTGGCTGTACTTTCGGAACATATTCTTCTAAGATTTCTAGCGTCTTTTTTCCAAGGCTATTAGCATTTCTTCTGTTGTTTTATCCTCTAAGACTGGTTTCTCCTATATTTGAGGCATATGAGATCTGATTTCTTCCCAGTTTATAGTCTTAGAGTTTAGATTAAAAATCTCAGATTTGCTTCTTTCTTCAGTATGAGTATTTTCTTTTAGTGTTTTCGCCATATTAGTACCTTGATAATGTTGTAGTCTGAGAGGTTTTTGGTGTTATTTTTATACTCTATAGCACAGCCACCTTTTCGTCTTTCTGTTCTGTCAGCCCGAAGTATGTTGTAACTATCAATTTTTATTTCTTTTTTACCTATGTAGTATTCGCAGTTTTCAAATCTCTTTGGCAGTCTTTAAGATGTGTTTCTCTGAGGCATGCGATGTCAGTCCTTGTTTCTTCCATAAATCCTTGCAGGTATGAAACTTTGTTTATCGTGTGGTTCGGTCTTAGCCCTTGAGTATTTGTCAGGACTATATTTATGTTTCTTGTTTTGCATTGTCTTTCGAGTATTCCAAATTTAATTTCCTTCAGTGTCGCGTGTTTTGTATTCCTATGGTCTTCCAAGAAAGCTCCGTTTCCTGTTACCTATTCTGGTAGTTTCTCCCTTAATAACGGATCGGCTCGGAGGTTCTCGGCTGTGTCGACTGTATATGCTGAATGAGACTTGGTAGCCGTATTATGTCTGTGATGTCGAGAAAATTTGCTCCTTGGTTTGTATTCATAGGGTTCTTACTGTTTTTCCTGTTGTCCCTTGAGTTTGTTGGGAGGTGATGATAGTAGCATTTCTTACCATATTTGCAGACCCCCTGCCTTACATAGTACTTGCAAATGGTGGGATGATAAAATTTGCAGTTGTCGCCAAATTTACAGTGACCGTTATTATAACAGAAATTGCACGTAGTGGGGTGCTTATGTATAAACTGTCCTTCCTTATATCTACAAAAGCCCTTTGCATAGGATATGCATCAGTTCCTTCCACATTATCACTCGGGGCCTTTGTTTTTGTTATTTGTTTCATTTCCGTTTTCGGAGATAACCTTAGTTTGTTATCGTGATTTCCTACTTGCTTTTCGCTATTTACTCTCTTTACTTCGGTGTTCTCCAACTGATTTACGTGTTTCTCTTAGTGCTTTTGTTTCAATATTTTCTTCACTCGTTTGTGTGTCGGTTTTCGGGGATGTGACACGTTTGTATCTACTTCACTTTTCTTAGTCTCCTTTCCTGTTTTTTCGCTGCTCATCATTTATATTCTCTTCTTTCGCTACTTCCTCGGTATCTCTTTGTGTTTTAAAACCGTGCGCGAATTTATTTCCGTTATACGTCTTTCACAGAACTATTTTGTTCCATTTGATTGTTTGGCATTTGCTATAAGAGTGATGTCTTCATCTTTCAAATTTAGGCAGTTAAAATCAAAAAGAAATTGACAAAGATCACATCTAATCGCCCTCGATTCATTGGTTGCATTGTTGCAAACTTTGCGAAACTGTAGAAATAGGGTACCCATTTCCGTGCTATTTATAAAAAATATTATATAAAGATTGGTGAGCGAAAAATATGCTCAAGAAGAAGAGGGTGAGGTACGGGGGGGTTTTGACTATAGGGGTGAGGGTGAGGGAGAGTGGTCTCCTTCACTCCGGGGATTGGGCATGCCACGCGTTGCGTATGTCCACTGATTGGTGCTCGTGAGAGCGGCCGCGGAGATCAGGGGATGGCTATATGATTTCTGGAGAAAAACAAAGTACCTTGTTTCAGTTGTATGGATGGGTAACTAATTTTTTTTTCAGATGGCACTAATCGAGTAAGAACAATTTGCTTTGTTTTACTTTTTATGGTATATGTCGTTCTTTCACCACTTAAGAAAATATCACGTTGCGTGCACTAGATATTCACACAGATACTGGGACTTAGCAAATGAGAATTTTCCCTATTAGTTAGCTTTTATACGGACTTCGATCGAAACACACGTTACCGGTACACAGGGCAAAAGGATATATATATATATATATATATATATATTTTTTTTTATTGGGGTTGTTTAACCTCCTTCGCAACATCTAAGGTCATATGACGGAGGGGACCTACAGCTGTACGTGGGATCCGAACCACGGGTCGCTACATAATCTGGGCGCAGAGGACGGTCTATCCAACTACTACCCAGACCCAATGTCGCTTAACTTCGCTAATCTCATGTGTGTGTGTATATATATATATATATATATATACAGGGTGTCCCAGAATTAACTATCTATTTCAATGAAATCGGACAAATTTTTTAAAAACACACTTTTATTTATGTTTATCATGTTTAATATGTGTTAAAAATGTATAAATTTCTAAATTTTTTTCATAATTTTATTTTCATAATTTTTCATTATCTGGTCCAATGAAAGACCGTCTGAAGTCATAGAATGGCAAAGAGACTCTCCAAAAGTTAACGTGTGGCTTGGAATGACCAAATCCAAAATTTATGGCCCATTCTTCTTTGCGGTGGCAACTGTAACAGGTACCGTCTACCTTGATATGCTTCAGCAGTTTCTCGAACCACAGCTTCTTGATGATGGCATTCTTGATAATGTTGTGTTTCAACAAGATGGAGCACCATAAATGTTGGATTTGGTCATTCCAAGCCACACGTTAACTTTTGGAGAGTCTATTTGCCATTCTATGACTTCAGACGGTCTTTCATTGGACCAGATAATGAAAAAATTATGAAAATAAAATTATGAAAAAAATTTAGAAATTTATACATTTTTAACACATATTAAACATGATAAACATAAATAAAAGTGTGTTTTTAAAAAATTTGTCCGATTTCATTGAAATAGATAGTTAATTCTGGGACACCCTGTATATATATATATATATATATATATATGTGGGTATATAAGTCAATCGAAGAAAACTTTCAAAACATTTGTAAAGTACTTATAAAAGCAGTCATCGTTAAATAATATTTTTCATTCAATAAATTTTTTTTTGAAAGAAAAACTTTTGCGGTGACTAAAATTTTTCTATTTTCCAACTTTGGAAAAAGATTTACTCCACAAAGTTTGTCCATTATTCTAATAAATAAATGAAAAAGATGTAGCGTAATATGGGAAAAAGATGTAGCGTAATATGGACAATATTTGCTGATATATATATATATATTGAACTTTTTAAGATTTTGGAAAATAAGTTTTAAAATAGAGGTAAATTTGGTTGAAAAGAATTAAAAACGTTAATAGGAAAAATTTATAATGAAGTTAAAACAGTTGGAAATTTTAAGTTTATATATATATATATATATATATATATATATATATATATATTATATATATTAAGAAGTAATTTGAAAACTGTTATTCTGTTAGCTTGCACATTAGTTAACTTTTATAAACTGATTATTATATATAGTTATGTATTACAAATCCATTACGATATTTACTTATTGATTACCTTAATTTTGCCTACTGTCGCGTAGTTTGAATACTCAATAGGCTACCTAAGAGACGTTTCAGAAAGCCCATATAGTGTATACCTACATACTGTATATACAGGCAGGGACGTAGCTAGGAGGAATTGAATAGGGGCCGTGACTTCACAAATTTCCAACTACGCAATAATCGAACAATACCTAAGTAAGTCATAGATAATATTAATTATTACGTACAAAGTGGTATTGGTGTACTGATTAATTATTTATGCAGTTATAATTTTTTTTTTAACTTTGACTTTAACGGGAGTCATTAATATTTTTAGCATTAGATATTTAAATAGTTTCACTTCTATTCTTCTCATTTCAGCGTTAATCTTTAACTTATTTTTACAACTATATATTTCTACTTATTAAGTACTTAGCTGTGATTATGATTTATTCTTATGACTCTATTCTCACACTATTACTACTACTACTACTACTACTACTACTACTACTTCTTTTATAAAGGCAATTATTTACGGATTAATTGTTCTTATTCATTGTAAATTTGTTCCGTAGAGGGTAAATAAAGAATATTAGAATTATTATTATATCACATTGTTACTGGACACCACTACCAATAAATTAGAACTGGTTTACAGTTTTTCCAAAATTCTAATTCCAACTGTATTAGCGAAAATTCCAACTGCATTCGCGAGTTTTTCTCGATTGGGTGCGCGTGACACCTCCCTCTTCCCGCACACACTCGTAGCTTCGTCCCTGTATAATAGGGTGGATCGATTTTACATTTTTTCGATTTCCATATTCTAATAGAGACAAAAACTTGCGCATGCATGAGAAAATAGCCTCTGCAAAATCTTAGCTTAATAGGTAATCATCTTCTGCCCCCGGCAGAGCGATGAAAATCATATTTTAGTAGTCAAAAACGTATTTTTAAACCCTAGCCTAGAGTCATAAAATTTTGCGTGTGTGTTATTTCATGCCTAAGCAACGATATAAATGCTATGGCAAATATATAAATGCATTATTTAAGACAAAGAGCCGATCTGAAAATATGTATATTATACATATTATGTATATTATACATATTATGTATATTATACATATTATACATATTTGTCTTAAATAATGCATTTATATATTTGCCATAGCATTTATATCGTTGCTTAGGCATGAAATAACACACACGCAAAATTTTATGACTCTAGGCTAGGGTTTAAAATACGTTTTTGACTACTAAAATATGATTTTCATCGCTCTGCCGGGGGCAGAAGATGATTACCTATTAAGCTAAGAGTTTGCAGAGGCTATTTTCTCATGCATGCGCAAGTTTTTGTCTCTATTAGAATATGGAAATCGAAAGAAATGTAAAATCGATCCACCCTACTGTATAAGGGTAAATTTTGAAAAAGTGTTTCCGACTTAATCCATAAATCTAGATTTTTTTTCTTTTGTTTGAAGAATTTGTCTTTAAATGATTTGGCTTGCGTGAATTGAAATTCGAACAAACTCTAATAATAATTAAGCGCGGTTCTCGCAAAAAGAAAAAGTTTTGGGGGGGCTTTCTAAATTGTTTATTGAAGCCGATATAAGGTGAAAACCATAGAATAGAATTGAAAATGACTTTGGGGCTGGTCCCTCATATCGAGCCTTTGGGACAAACAAAAGCTTGAGAAGAGGGACTCGGGGCCCAGTTTCCGGAAAGTACTTCGCCAGTCTCATTTCCCCTTTCTGTTCAGTGAATTCCATTTTAAATTCTCGTAGAAGTTTTCGCGGTTATCGTGTTTTAACATCGAAGCAGTTATAGATTACAACTTTGTCTCAAAATAATATGCGATGTGCAATTACTACTTCGTGCGAGAGAACATCAAAAAATTCTGTATAATCGAACACCAAAACACGAGGACTACTCGAAAGTTTCTTAAAAATAAGTTAAAAATCCCCCAAATTCTCGAAGAAAATTTTAAAACTTCTTAAAAATCTTGAAATTTAAAAAAATAAAATTGTTTTTAAATTTCCTAAAAAGATAAAAATTAAGTAAAACAAATGCCTGAAAATGACTTAATCATATATTTGATTCCAATAAAGGAGTAAGTAGAGGATATTTTAGGTAATCTTAAAGTAAACTGCCATTAATTGGGGAAATTTTAAGAAAATTTGACTAGAAATGTTTTGTGAAAATGGGAGAAAGTTTCTATACAAGAAAAGATTTGGGGAAACTTTCTTGGGTAAACTGAACTCTTAATATATGAAGGGGAAATTTCTATGGAGAACATGATAGAAAGGTTCCATTAACTTTAACAAAGTTTTACGATTTTTTATATTAAATACATTTATATAAAATTGTAAAAGTTTTGCGGATATTAATATTTTAGGTTAATATGAAGCTTAAAATATGTGAGGGTTTCTAAATCTTCACCTTATGAATTATATATATATATATATATATATATATATATATTATATATATTATAGATATATATATATAGATTTAAATCTAATTGGAGATTTGGGATTTAGAAACTTCAAAAATTGAAATATTTTTATCTCAATTTCTAGAAGTTTTGGGATTTTCACAAATTTATGCATATTCCTAGTACTCCTAGACTACATAGGAATTGCTGAGGAATTTAGGAAGTTTAGGACTTTTCGAGGATTTTACTGACTTTTCAATGACTTTAGAATTTTTTTTTTCCGTTTAGTAAACTCCAACGACATCTGAGAGGTTTGAAACATTCCGAAATTTGTAGGAAAATTAAATGGACTTTCATTGTAGGATTTTAATTATAAAGGTGACTTTTCAAGGACTTTTAAGAAGTTTTTGGGACTTTTTAAGATTAATGAGGGAGGTTAGAGGGGCTTTGAAACTAACCTCAGATTTTGTCTGGAAAAGGCGTCGGAAAAATGTTTGCGTAAGATCCCTTTTGGAATGGAAGCAAACGGGCGTAAACTGAAAGAACAACGAGGAGAACACTGTCAGAATTCGTTCCTTCAATCCAAGTAAAAAATAAATAAACTCACACATAATAGATAGACAGACTGTTAAATATATATATATATAGATATATATATATATATAATATATATATATATATATATATATATATATATAATATATTATATAGATATATATATAGCATATATATATATATATATATATATATAATATATAGGGTGTTCTATAGGTCAGTGCAGGTATATATATATCGGTTAAATGAAACCTTACACTCACTTATGGGACCCTCTATTATATAGGACTTAATATAGTTTTACAAAAACAGCAGAAATAATAATAATAATAATAATATACAATAATAATAATAATAATAATGTGCTTTTCAGAGCATAATAATATAAAATTCTAGAAAAAATTTAAGGTTTGAAAAAATAGATAAAAAATGTATAATATAATTATAGAAAAGTATATAAAGAATATTTTGAATTTATATTAAAAATTGACGTACTAAAATTTATTATATTTGAAAAATATTTTAATAAAATTGCAAATGCTGCACAACAAAAGTAAATTTTAATGCTATATAATCAACTCTTTTATATTATAAAGAAAATAAACTATTTCATTAAGAAATTAATTATATATATATATATATATATATATATATATTAAATTATAATATAAGTAAATATTTATGTAGAGCATTTTATTCATACAATGGGAATTCTTTTACGTTATTTTAGTCTTCTGTATATCCAAAGATTTGGAGAAGTCAAAGTAATCTCTCTCTCTCTCTCTCTCTCTCTCTCCTCTCTCTCTCTCTCATATATATATATATATATATATATATATATATATATATATATATATATATATATATATATATATATAAAATGACAATTACAAAAAAAAAAAGTTAAAAATAAAAGGTATAGTGGAGCTTAATCTCACATGCGAAACTGCCATAACTATTTGCCATGAGTGCCACATGAATAGGCGATTATGCGAAGAAAATGGCACTAACTTGAGCATAACTTGGGTGCTACGAGCGTTTAGTATTGACGTAATAATTTCCCCTCACGTGAAGGCCCCATTCAGGTATCGATGTAATACGGAATTTGTGTGATGTACAATGAAAAATGATCGAAACCATTTGGTAAAAAAAAGGATTCAATTTAACGTCGTCTCCGAATAAAAAATAAAAAAAAATCAAGGATAAAAGCAAGTTTTCTCTCTATACAAATACTGTATAAACCAAGTTAATGATCTAAAACGTGTAACATTAAGTCAAAAACGGATTTTGTGTTACAAAACGTAGTGCGCGTCCTACTTCTTCCTTTGAGGTCATCGTTCAATGTTTATCTTACACGAAATGTTCGTTGGAGGCAAAGCGTCGCTATGTGCGAAGAAAGCGTGGACGTACCTGCAGACCTTGAAGAAATTGAAATTTACCAGTATTAATGTCGAAACAAAACAGATCTTCAAACAAATAACAAAACCATGCCCACCCTCTCTCGAGCACACACACACACACACACACACACACACACTTTACTTCCATACTAAGCCATACTTCCACGAAATTTAACTTAATCAAAATAATAAATAACTTCATTAATTTAACCCAACCTAATCTTCATTATATTCCTTTTTACATAAATGATTTTCAATAAAAAAGTATAAAACTAACGTGACACCGCTAATGTCGCTACCTGCATGTGCGTGTCGGGATAAAATCTGTGTATCTCCTAAAGATTGTCAGTTTCGTAAGATAGCCTAAAACACACACACACACACACACACACACATACACACATATATATATATTTATTGTTGAAGCGTTTTATAATTTTTGTATAACTTTAAATCCACGTTTGGTGACTCACGCGTGGCTTATCACGAATGATTGGTAATGCAGGTCGTTGGGAGGAGATTATACGGTCGAATTGCATATGCAATCAGATGATATTTAGATCTTATTAACTCCACTGATCGGAAACTGCTCCCATTGTCTGGATATACCACGGGTTCATTATGGATTAAATGTGGATTCGTCATGGATCAGATGCAATTTTTTTTTTAATCAGTTCGAATGGTATATGTAAACGATATTAGTTTGGAATTGATACAACAAAAATGGATAATTAGTTTGAAGAAAGGGATAAAAAAAACCAGGGTGGTGTAGGATTGTTATGAATATACAAACATTGATGATATTTTTCATCATAATAAGTAGAGGGTGAACACTGACCCTACTCAGACGGAGCAGGTTTTTTGTAAGTTTATTTTAAAGCAGAATATTTGTTATTTCGATACGAGTAAACATACAACACCAACGGACATTTAATTTTGTTTTGCTGATGCTTCACTGGACAAATATTTTTTTAGAATATTGTGCCCAACTGGACATTAAAAACATGTCACTTGACTTAGCAAATCCTACCCAAGGTGAATGCCCAATTGGGCACGTTTTTCGAAATTACCATGCTCCATGACAGGATTATCCGTTGTCAATATTGACAGGACTTTTTATTCGCCTTTCATTTACGTCATTTAGTATAGAATTTTTGGTTTTGGGATTTCTGCTTTGAATTATGACGGTAATTATATAGCGTCATAACTCATTTATTAATTATGCATATCATTATATAAATACGGCAACCGACATTTATACAACAATACTCATTTATAAACGAGCTATCTTTTTAGTTCATAATGGCCATTTGTTTTTGTTTTTTGTGTCATAATATATTTCTAACTCGATTTCGACACACTAAAAGATATCGAGTTTTGGACACAATTTTTCTCTTTCTAAAATGTATCCACTCCCACCTAACTACGTTCAAAAGGTTTGACAAGTTCAAAGTTTGTCCATCTGACAGGCTTTTAGATTAACTCGACATATTTCCATTTTCAATGAACATACGAAGAAGTTTTATTCTAAGTTTTGGAAATGATCCCCATTAACAGTGAAGCATGTTTGGACACGTGAAACGTGTTTTTAGACACGTTTCAGTTCACTTTGCAAAATGTTCGTTGCGAACACAATGTAATTCTTTATGACTTCAGTGTATATGCAGATTATTTTGATTGCAAATTTCTTTCGGGTCTCTCCAGATAAAAAATAAAAATTGCAGCTTAAAAGAGGGATCTTTTCCGTTTGACTGCCGCCACTGAAACATAAGAGGTGAGTGCCCTCAGGCCCCAGCCTTCTTTACTTAGCCTTATAAGGCTAACTAACGAAAATATCACGACCTAACCTAACCAATCGTTAGGTCAACTGTACGACCTTGACGACTGGTTAAGTTAGGTCGTGATATTTTTGTTAGTTAGCCTTATAAAGAATACAAAAAGTTTAATTATGTTTCAATGGCGGCAGTCAAACGGAAAAGATCCTAAAAGAGTTAAAGTTAAACTTCAAAATTAAATCATCGAGTTTCGTCTAAATTTGGTCACCCTGTACATACATTTCCTAACAGCCATTTCATTAATTATAAACATTTTCTTAGCCAAATATTATTTTTTAAGAAATACGTTATTAATATGCATTTTATATTCGCACTTTTTTTTTTAAATTACAAACCAATAAGGAATACGATAGTTTGCGCAGTTCATACTTTTTGTATAAGTTACAAACTGATGAGGACGCGATAGTTTCCATAGTTTGCACTTTTTTTATTATATTACAAACCAGGGGGAAAGTGTAGTTTATGTCCCCTCGTGGGTGCCTAGTGTAGTTTACGTCCCCTCGTGGTGCCTAGTGTAGTTTACGTCCCCTCGTGGTGCCTAGTGTAGTTTACGTCCCCTCGTGGTGCCTAGTGTAGTTTACGTTCCCCTACATTATCATAGCGTATTTTGCGTTCCCCAAATTTGTCCGCGTATACCTAATCAAATAAAACGTTAAAACTAACGAAAATATTACAAATTAACCTAACCAATCGTCATTATATAAATATATACCTTATGAACCTTATGTTGTTTCGTGCGTTGGTCTCTCTTCACACGGAGGTCAAACATATATATATATATATATATATATATATTATATATATATATAATATATATATATATATATATATATATATATAATATATATATACACAAGGGCCACTCAATATATTTTGCTCCACCTTTTTTTTTCCTTTCCAAGTTTCCTTGTAAGTACCAGAAATTTTGTACACAAGTAACTACATACCTTTTTTACAAGTTTTTATTTTTCCACATAGTCTCCATCCTTTTCTACAGCTTTCCTCCACCTCGAAACAAGGGCCTTTATTCCTTGCTGGTAAAAGTCCGCTGGGTTCCGCTGGAGCCACCTCTTAACTTCCTCAACAACCTCATCGTCACTATGAAACTTTCTTCCACGAATAGCATCTTTCGTTGGCCCAAACAATTGGAAGTGTGAAGGTACCAGATCCGGGCTGTATGGAGGGTGGGGTAACACAGTCAAGCGCATTTTTGTGATGGCCTCTCTCGTTTGCAAACTGTTGTGTGGTCTTCCGTTATCGTGCAAAAGAAGGACGTCTCCCAGTTTCTCTCCGGTCGAACTCTCTTTATACGTCTCTGGAATCTCTGTGGGGTAGCAATATATGCCTCTGACTTGATTGTTTGTCCTTTCTTCATAATGTCCACCAGAGTCACCCCTTTCATGTCCCAGAAGATGGTGGCCATAACGTTTCCTGCAGAGGGAGCCATTTTGAACTTTTTCTTGCGTGGGGAGTCTGCGTGATGCCACTCCATGGATTGGCGTTTTGTTTCAGGTTCAAAGTGGTGTACCCAAGTCTTATCCCCAGTCACAATTCGTAAAAGGAAGTCATCCCCTTCTGTCTCGTATCGAACCAACGACTCAGAAGCAATTTCTTTTCTTTGGGCTTTGTGATCTTCAGTCAGTTGGCGAGGAACAAACCGTGAACACACTTTTGAGTATCCCAGTTGCTGAATTATCGTATTCACACTTCTTTCTAATTCCTAGCTCCAGTGATAGCTCCTTGTATGTGACGCGCCGATTTGATTGAATGATGCTGTTAGCATGTTGCACAGTGAAATGTCACAGCCGATGCCGGGCGACCGCTGCGTGGCTCATCATCGAGGCTAGCTCTCCCTCCCCGATGGTCTCACACGTTTAGACCAGCGTCCAACTGTGCTTCGATCAACAACAGCATCTCCGTAAACGTTTTGTAGACGTTTGTGAATATTTCCAACTGTTTCCTTCTCTGCGGTTAAGAACTCGATAACAGCTCTCTGTTTACGACGCACATCACTGTCAGACGCCATTTTCGAAACTGCGTTAACCATCGGTTTTATACAAGGGCGTTTAAAAGCGATTTTCTACAAGGAGGGGAGGTTCAAACTGGAAAAAACCGGTTATCTGAAGCGCAGAAAGTTCAAACTTACGGCCCAAAAGACATTTCAGCCCCATGGCCTATTATTTAGCTAAGAAAAAAGGGTAGGGCAAAATAAATTGAGTGCCCTTAGTGTGTATATATATAATATATATATATATATATATATATATATATATATATAAATTGACGATTGGTTAGGTTAAGTCGTAATATTTTCGTTAGTTTTAACGTTTTATTTGATGGATTCATTTAAAAATTGTCTCCTAAAGATCCTAGTGTAGTTTACATTCCCCAGTTTTGCCCTAGTGTAGTTTGTGTCTCCTTTTGCGTCAGGGGGGGCGTAAACTACAGTTGCTCCCAAACCAGTTTGCCCTTTTTATGTATAAGTTACAGATCATTTAGGAATGCGATAGTTTATGCAGTTCGTATCTTTTTGTACACGCTACAAACCAATCAGGAAATGCGATAGTTTGCGTAGTTTGCACTTTTTGGATAAGTTACGAATCAGTTAGGAGTGCGATAGTTTCGCAGTTTGCGCTTTTGGATCACCTTGAAGATCAGGGCCCCATGTATTCTTGTTTTCTGCTTTACAGTACCAAATATAATAATAAATTAAATTGAATGCCCGGTTAGGTCAACTGTACGCCCTTGACGATTGGTTAGGTAATATTTTCATTAGTTTTAACGAAGATATCATTTGGTAATTGAGGCTGGGGGCCCTGATCTTCAGGTGATCTGCTCTTTTTTATAAATTATCATACAAACCAATCATGAATGCGATAGTTTGCGCAGTTTGCACTTTTTCCTAAGTTACAGATCACTTAAGAACGCGATAATTTGCATAAGCGCAATCTCCCCATTTGAAAAATTAATATAATAATAATAATTATTATTATTATTAACATTTATGACGTTTTATTTTAAGTTTTTCCCCTGTGCGTGTGATATATTTTTCATCTGTGTACGATTGTATTAGTTATGTTTTTCTTCATTGTAATTATGCGCTCTTGATGATATTCAAATAAAAACTTTTTCTTTGTATATTATTTTTTACTGATAATTTTATATGTTTATTGTAAGTATATAGAATTTCCCATTTATAAACAGATACCACACACACACACACACACACACACGTAGAGAAATCAATTCACAGACCCTTTTAATTGCTACAATAAAATAAATTATTACTAAAAAAAAAAACATGAAAGAATTAAGCGTAAAGCGTTTCTCTTGAAATAAATAATAAATTATTGTAGCTGTAAAGGGTTTAAGAGGAACTTGTAGCGGAGCTTATCAGGGAAGTTGAGCTCCCTGAGAAGCTGCAGCGAGCTTAAGCTTTGCACAAGTGATTATAGAAGGCAGTCAATATCCTGTTCAGTCCTCGAGGGAAAGAACCAAACAGAAAGTATAGAGATATACGAAAGGGTATAAAGAGAAACATTTGAAAGAAGAAGAGGAAGTGTAGTGAGGATTTTAGTTTTCAATTTTGTATACAATATTCAAGTTAAACGATGAGGATTGTGTCAACTTCATCATCATTTTCAGTTTCATCGATTGGATGGGCATTTTAATTAACGTTACGTCTGGGCTCTTGTATATATATATATATATATATATATATATATATATAATATATATATATATATAATATATATATATATGTGTGTGTGTGTGGTGTGTGTATATATATATATTTTGTGTTTCCTTTCCTTCGTGGTTTTATTCATCATATATATAATATATTTTGATTGATTGATTGATTGGATGGGCATCCTAATTAACGTTACGTCTGGGCTCTTGTGTATATATATATATATATAATATATATATATTATATATATATATATATTGTGTGTGTGTGTGTGTGTGTGTATATATATATATATATCGGTGGTGTAGTGGTTAGCTTCGCTGACTACGAATCCATCGGCCCTAGGATCGAGACCCTGTGATGGCAGGCGGCGCGCAGCAAAACTCAGCTGTTCATCCTTCCACACAATAAAGAAATTGGTTAGTAGATAAATGGGTACCCTGGGTAGTCTAGTGGTTAAGACGCTGGGTTACTGGTGGGGCGTGGTTCGGATTCCATGTTAAACTGTAGGTCTAAGGTGGAGTGACAAACTTGACCTTCGTCAGAATGAACAATTCGGGCGGGAGCAAAACCAAGGTTATAAACAGAGAGAGAGAGAGAGAGATTTTGTTGATTCAAACGAAACTAAATGTTTCAACAAAAAATGTTTTTTTATTTTTAGGCGCCCAAAATTTTGTTTCTCGTTACAGAATGTATATTACTGATAATATTTGCTGCAGTAAAGAAATATTTAGATAATCGAGCGAAGTGTGCGTATGTTTATTTTAAGCGACAATTTGTTTAAATGAAACATTATTTTCATTTTTGAATTACCAAAACGTCTAATTTATTTTTATAATCAAAATTTCTTCAATTAACTTTAACTTAATTATTATAGATTCGTTTATACACAATTGTATATACAGAAATAAACTTGAAACATTTTACCATAACGGGAGTCGAACCGCCTCCTCTGACATTCTTCACATAACGTACAGTGTTTAACCCGTTACACCATTCCGAGTTGTGGACGCTTTTAACGAGTTGGGTATAAACAGTTTTGCTTTGCATCAGAATTTATTAATTCTCTCTTTTTTAAGTGAAAAATGTTATATTTGTATTTAAGAATTCTATATTTAGAAGGAAATAAAGAAATAAAGAAATGGACTTTCTTAAACTAAATATGGAGGGGTGCGTGCATGCAGGTATGAATTGTCGTTCGGAAATGTAATTAGTGTTTATATCGCATTTGTAGTAAAATCCTACATTAAGAAAATGAAGCCAAGGAAATGTTATGGTAACTAATTGAAGCAATTATTGTATTCTAACCACTGTATTATTTGATCTAAGAAAAAGGTGGCGAACTAAACTCGGCTTTGTTGCTTTAAGGTTATACTTTTTCTTTGTAAAAACAGAATGAAGCCAACAAAATATGAACATGGTAACGCAGTGTGAGCAACTACTTACGCGTCAGTAATGCCTCAGGCATAACTATTCGCTCTCTCAAACTGCGTTACAAATTGATCTCTGTATAGTATAATGCAATTGGCTTTGCCCATGCAAAAATACAGTTTCCAGTTATATATATATATATATATATAAGGCATCCCATAAGTAATGTTTTTTAGTTCAGAATTTCAAGGACAAAAAGGCTCAACTGAAACTTTTTAATCTATGATAGTATATATTTTCCATCGGAATCAATGACACTGCCAAAGTCCTACAAGCTTTTAAATGCCATGTTTATAAAATTCAGGCGGTTTTGAGGCAAACAATGTACAAAGACTGGTGTGCAGGTCATCTAAAGAAGTATACTGTTTCTCGTCAAGATAGTTTTGCAGACTCCTGAAGAGATGATAATCTGAAGGCGCAAGGTCTGGAGAATATGGAGGATGTGGAAGTTTTTCCCACCCAAACTCCTCAATTTTTGCAGAAGTGATCCGAGCGGTATGATATGAGGACGTGCGTTGTCGTGGTGGAACACGATTCCTTTCCGATTAACCAAAGAAGGTCTCTTTTCTTTTAGTGCAGTGTTCAATCGATCCAGTTGTTGACAGTAGACTTGAGCGGTGATTGTTTGGTTGTGTGGTAAGGTTTCAAAGTGTATTACACCACCTTTATCCCACCAAACATTAAGCAACACCTTCCGAGGGTGAAGATTTGGTTTTGGCTGTGGTGTCGCTGGTTCTCCGGCACAAACCCACTGTCGACGGCGCTTAACATTCTGGTACAGTATCCACTTTTCATCACCAGTCACTAAACGGTGCAAAAACGGATCTTGGAGTTCACGGGAATGAAGAGCTGTGCTAATGTTTACCCACACCCTCAGATTGTCGACCAACAATTCATGTGGCACCCATTTTCCTAACTTAGGCACTTTCCGAGTTGTTGCAAATGTCGATGGATGGTGGACGGGGATGAATTGAGTTTCTGGGCCAATTCTTCGACAGTTGTTGAACAGTCTTCTTCAAGTGCGGCTAACAGCAGGTCATCATCACACTCAGGAGGGCGTCCAGAGCGTGCTGCATCTGTCAAACAGCAGTCACCATTCCTAAACTTTTGAAATCATCTTTGATATTTCCTCACACGCAGAATATCGTTGCCATAAACTTCCTGAATGTTTCGCGTTGCTTCAGTAGCACTATTCCCTTTTTGAACTCGTAAAGCATTATATGCCTGATTTGCTCTTCTGATCCGCCATGTTTATGAGGGGTTCACATAAAGAAAAACACACGTCTTCACTGGTCAAGGTCTGTAAAGAATGTAGCGAAAACGATAGATCTCCTCTTAGATATAACCTTCGGAAAATTTATGCTTTAACCGAGTAGGACTAGTTTAAACTTAATCTATCGTAAAAAACGACATTACTTATGGGATGTCCTGATAATATATATATATATATATATATACAGGGCGTCCCAAAAAAATGTATACACACTTTAAATAATTATAAAGGCAGTGTTTATTAAAATACATTTCATTTTCAAAATGTAATAGAATCTACAGACATTATGTAATTGTTTTGTCAACGCCTGTTTTCAAACTGACGTCCGTTCTGGTCCAGGCACTGCTGATAACGCGAAGCAATGGAATCGCAAACATCACGAAACATTTCGTTTGGTATTTGTGTGCATTCTCTTTCAATGGCTGCTCTCAATTCAGCGACTGTTGCAGGTTTTATAGCGTAGACTTTGTCTTTTAAGTATCCCCATAAAAAAAAGTCTAGTGGTGTGAGGTCTTGTGAACGCGGAGGGTATTCTACGAAACCCCTTCGTCCAATCCACATCCACATCGTGCCAAGTACCACTCGCAATACTCCACTCTTCGGTCCGGATCATCTTCATTAATAGCATGGACTAATCTTGGAATGTAACTTTTCATTGACAGCGCTTCAAAATGCGTTGGACAGACGATTCTGAAATTCCTACCTCACGACTCGCTTGCCGCACAGATTTTCTTGGACTTTGGTGATACGTTTCCAGTACTCTTTCTTGCTTTGGGGCTTGTCGATGTCCGTGGTCTTCCGGAACGCTTCTTGTGGACATTCTGAACAGTTCCATCGGCTTCAAACTTATCTCTAATTCGAGTGATGGTAAGTCGCGTTGGTGGATCTGTTTGAAACTCCCTCCTAAACTGTCTTTGCACTTCAACTGCGTTTTCACACTTCCAGTAGCATTTTAGAATGAATTTCCTTTGTTCAAAGCTTAGTCTGACTGCCATTATTAATTCTAATGGGTTTAACTTGGAAAGAAAGAAACATCAATTGAGCTATCAGCTGTTAAAGTGTGTATACACATTTTTTTGGGACGCCCTGTATATAATGTAAAGAACGACGCTTGTATAGAAGAACGTTCCGCACAAGATGAGGAGGGAGAACGAACAAATGAAAAATGAGGTAACCACCTGGGAATCGAACCCGGGATCTTCCGATTGCCGGTCAGATATGCTATCCACTACACCATGGGCCTCGATCCCGGGTTCTATTCCCGGGTGGTTACCTCATTTTTCATTTGTTCGTTTCCCTCCTCATCTTGTGCGGAACGTTCTTCTATACAAGCGTCGTTCTTTACATTAATTATACTGTGTATTGTTTGCAGTTAAAAAAAAATAATATTATATATTCCTATTGGTCAGATGCATTGTACGTCAGCCAATCACAGAACATCCAGAACGCGTCCGAAACACTGTAAACGCTTTATTTTTGGGTGGGAAAGGGCAATTGCAATGTACACATACAGTAGATCATTTGTAGAAAGAAAAGGAAACCATTTTAATGTTTTTGCGGATAGATCATTGTCTTTCAACCGTCCATTTGTCATGCAGTCATGCATAGTTACTGTAATCGAGTTCTCGGAAAGTTTTTTATTGTACATATGAAAACCAACACTTGAAAAGAGTTCAGATTTGTTTTTACGCCACTTTGTATGCATTTACATTTTTACACGTACAGTGTAAAAGGAATTTTCCTGTTAAAAAAAAATCCACTGATTCTTGCAATTTGGAAGAAATATCTTTTATTACTATTTTTTAAAGTGATAATGACAGTCGTATTCAAAAGATTTCAAGGAAAAATAAGCAATCTTACGGGCTTCCATTAATTTTTTTTTTTAAATCACCGCTGCACGACACGGATTTGGGATCCTCCTTTTTTTTCGTGACGCGTGTCGACGAAAAATTCCTTCTTGGTGTAATGACTGCGTTTTTCTTTTAGAAGTGTGTTTGGAATTCGTTTTTCTCCGCTTTCACGTTTATTTAAGAGACAATTCTTTCTTCCTTTCTTTCGGCTTAAAGCGACCGAACTCGCTCTTTCCCAGCCATTTGCCGTTCTTTTCGAATTCTAGTCCTCGCTTCTCATAACTTCGGAAGGTCAACCTCGGAAATGATCACGTGAGGCGGTGTATATATATATATATATACACACATCCAACCTACTCGCCGTTTCTCTTCCTGAATCAGGTTTTATTTTAAAGTAAAATATTTACCTTAGCTTCGGGTTTTACCTTTTTTAAAAACTGAGGAAGTAAGTGTTTTACAAGCAATAAAAAAGGCTACTCTTAAATTAGTCGAAAACAAAGTGGAGGAAAAATCAGGAAATGTATTTTTTTTTTTATATTGTAACATTTTTGACAACACTTAATATTCTATCATTTAATGATATTAATAGTTTGCAAAATATCAGTGAAATATCTTTGACTTAACACTCCCAACCAAAAATGTTAATAATTATGTTTAATGATCGATAAGAAGGTTACAAGCGTGTATATATATATATATATATCTATATATATAATATATATAAATATATATATATATAATATATATATATAATACAGTGTGTATATATATATATATATATATATATAATATATAAATAATATATATAATATATATATATTATATATATATATATATATATATAGGTGCGTGTATCATATGAGAGGTATGTATTGATTAGGCTGTGAGTTATGGCAGCCATGTTTTTATATAGAGCACAAGACGTAAATGATATAATATAGTATGTAAATCTTTGCAAAAACGCAGGCTAAATAATTGTATATAGAATAGAATTGGCAATCAGGTAAACATATTATTAGGAATGATATAGACAGATTTATATAGGCGGGTTATACTTCTTGTTGTGTAACACACACACACACACACACACACACACACACACACATATATATATCTATATATATATATATATTATATATATATATATATATATAATATATATATATGCATGCCTAGAGAGAGAGAGAAAAAACCGCACGTTTTGTTGATTACAAAAATAGCGGATCGACATTGACAAAGAAAATTTGTCGACACTGACATATTTAGTAAACATTCGATCATAAAGAAAATCGACGAGCGTAATAAGTCGACCCACAATGTCTACTCACGCATTACAACAGTATCATTGATTTTAGGAGAAAAGTGTGATATATATATATATATATATTATATACTATGATAATATTATCGGAAAAAAAATAATGTCTGCATAAAATTCTAATTCCATTTACACTTTGTGTCGTGTTGTAATATGTATAAATATGTGTAGCATGATTGCAGGAGACAATGAATTTTTGCGGTTTACACGTAAAATTTATAATATATATATATATTATAATATATATTCTCTCTCTCTCTCTCATATTTTTCTTATATATAAAAAAACTAATTCCTCTAACTCTAACGTACCAAATTTATGGGAATCAATTACCTAATCTGAAAGTACATTTATTTCCATTAAATATTTTCCTCCGTAACCGTAACAAGTGTGGAACCCCTGGTCTGAATCGGATCATATCAGAAAGCCTTTCGAACCGCTTTGCCAACTATTGTTCCCGCTTAATTGGACGGAAAGCGGAAAGAACTCTCGCGTTTGTTTACATTGCCCGGTTGTTCAGACCCACCGATGAAGTCCCGTTCGAAAATCGACTTCGCATGTTGGCCAAAGAGGGGCCTCAATTTGCAGTGTATGGGTGAAATCCGCGTGAAAATTGGGAGAAGGATGGGGGTAAAGAAGGAATGAGGGTGAAAATATTGGTTAAAATGACTATATTCATGTTGGTGGATGAAGTGAAAAAAGGTAATATAATAATAAAGGTAATGAGATGGAATTAAAGAAACACATTATTTACAATGCTTATATATGTACTGAAATTAACATAAAATGCTTGTTGATACACACCACCACACACACACACACACACACACACACATATATATATATAATATATATATATATATATATATATATATATATATATATATAGAGAGAGAGAGAGAGAGAGAGAGAGAGAGAGAGAGAGAGAGAGAGAGAGAGAGAGGAGAGAGAGAGAAGGAGAGAGAGAGAGAGAGAGAGAGGAGAGAGAGTTACAAGGAAAAGAAGAACCTCAAAAGGCTTTGTGGCCCATACCGAGGAGGTACCAATGGCAACGGGTGCCACGGGAAATTTTCTACACCCTCAAATAGTGTGCAACATTTGGTCTAACCTTTTCTTGAACTAATCCACAGAACTGTTCACAACTTCTGAAGGTAACCTGTTCCACGTGTCACAGATCTTATACGTAAAGTAATTCCCACACACACTAGTCCTAAACCGTTTCAAATCCAACTTCCAACCATTGTTGCGAGTTGGATTATCATTTAAACTAAACATGCTTCTAAAATCGACATTGTTGAACCCACGTAAGAACTTGAAAACCTCGATCAATTGACCACGCAGCCTCCGAGTTTCCAGCGAAAACAAATTCAGGGCGCATAAGCGTCGATTGTAACCCATATGCCTAACGGAAGGGATTAACTTTGTGGCCCTCGCCTGCACTCGCTCCAGCCTCTCAATATCTTTCCTGAGGGTGGGCGACCAGAACTGCACAGCATACTCCAGGTGCGGCCGAACCCCAACCAGAGAATTGTACAGCGAGAGCACAATCTCCTTGTTCCGAAATCTAAATTGCCTCCTGATATAACCCAACAACTTCTGGGCTTTTTTTTCCACCTGTACGCACTGTTTGGTAAACTTAAGGTCGCTGCTAATTAGCACACCAAAGTCCTTTTTCAAATCAGTCGCCTCGATATTACTCCCCAACATTGAGTAGTCCGACTTGGGATTGGCGTAGCCAATGTGCATGACCTTGCACTTACCCAAGTTAAACGGCATTTGTCATTTTTCGGACCACTCTCCTATCCTACGTAGGTCCGCACGCAGTTGCTCTATCGCCTCGGGCGTCCCAACATTGGCCCCAAGCTTTGTGTCATCAGCGAATTGGCGATCCGACTGACGATGCACCGTCGATATCATTTATGTAAATGATAAACAACAGTGGCCCCAAAACGGAACCCTGAGAAACCCCACTAGTGACCGAGCTCCAACCCGAACTAGCCCCTTTAATTACAACTCTCTGCCGCCTATTCTTCAGCCAGTTTTCAATCCACCTACCTACTTCCCCACCAATATCCAGCGCGCGCACTTTGGCCATTAGCCGGCGGTGAGGTACCTTATCAAAGGCTTTCTGAAAGTCGAGATAAAGTATAGCAATCGCCCTACTCTTATCATACTCACTCAACATGACGTGGAAAAACTCGAGCAAGTTGGTGAGACACGACCTATGCCGACTAAACCCATGTTGGGAGTCCCCAAACAGCTTGTAGGAATCCAAATGGTCAACGATCCTATCCGCTATTATCCCCTCTAATAATTTACCTACAACTGAAGTGAGACTAATGGGACGATAGTTCCCTGGACTTTCGTGATCCCCTTTCTTAAAGATAGGGGTCACGTTGGCTTCCCTCCAGTCACCAGGCACCTGGCCCGTCTCCAACGATTTGTTGAAGACTGTACCTAGGTGAGGAGCCACCTGGTCGCGCACCTCCCGCAACACTGGGGAGAAACTGGTCTGCCCAGGAGCCTTAAACGCGCTCAGTTTGTCTATTCTATCGGCAACGACTGTCGCGGTACATCGAACACTATCCACGCCAGCACCGTGCCTGACGCCTGGCTCGGGGATGACGTGGGTGTCCTCCCTGGTGAACACTCCCGCAAAGTACTTATTAAGCACATTAGCGATGTCCGCGTCGAAGGTCCGCAGAACGCCGCTTCGATCCTTTAACGGACCTATCATGCATCTAATGGGCTTTCTACTATTAACATAGCTGAAGAACTCCTTAGGGTTCCCCTTGCAGAGGCTTGCCACCCGTAGTTCTTCGTTACGTTTTGCTAGCCTAACCTTCGCCTTCACTTCCCTACACAGGCGGACATACGCTTCAGTGTTCTCATGGGAACGATTGGCCTTCGCCCTCCTATACGCTACTTTCCTATTTCGGATAGCCAAAGCGATGTCACGACTAAACTACTTAGGCTGCGTTGAAGCAGGGGTGACCGGTTTTGAGGGTATGACAGCAGACTGCAGCACCATAAACTCGTTCCAGAATGCACTCCACACTCCCTCAACGTCGCCGCCGACTTCTAACCCCATCTCACCTACGCTATCCCTGAGGCTAACAAAGTTCGCCCGCCGTAGATCGAGCTTACTGCCTCTCGAGTTACTACGCTTCACCCGAGGGACGCACACACGGAACCTAATCAGACCGTGATCACTCCCGCCCAACGATTCGTCAACGGTGAGGCCAGTGACGAGGTTGTCTTCGGTCGTGAATACTAAGTCTAGAACGCTTTCGCCTCATGTAGGCTCATTGACCCGCTGAGTGAGGAAATTTTCATCAGCAAAGTCAACTAGTCTCCTCCCTTCAGCATCAGCAGTCCTGTCTTCCCAATTTATGCCGCGACAGTTGAAGTCTCCTAAAACTACACACACCCTATCCCCTAGCAGGCTACGGAGTTCGGTGTACAGGGCTGTATCCTCCCCGAGGAGGAGATGCGGAGGTCTGTACACCAAGATTAACCTATAGTTCGTCCCTCCCACGTTCAGATCGACTCCAAGCAGCTCCCGTTCCGATCGGAACTGGCAGTCAACCGGACTCAACGTGTCCCTCACGTATATTAGTACCCCTCCCCCCTCCCCACGGATGCGATCTTTGTGAAACATTCTATACCCGGGAATCTCAAACTCCCCAACGTAGTCCCTACGATCAGTATGAATCTAGGACTCGGTGATAGCAACGATATCCCGGTACTCTGATGCTAAGAGCGCCCGTAGCTCGCAAAACTTATTCCTAATCGACCTAGCATTAAAAAAGCATTGCATGGAGAGAGCCTTCCCTATTCTGGCCGCCCCCTAGCACGACCCGTTTCCCGAACAGCCAGGGCTGTCGGGAGTTGAAGAGCCCCTCACCAACGAGGGGGCAACTTCCGCAGGAGGCTGAGCCCCCTCCAACGGGGAAGGAGGGTCACCAACCTGGACGCACCCTTCAGTTGAAGGTACGTCCGCCACCGGCTCAACATCATCTCTCTCCGGTGGGGGCCCATCATCAATCCCCGGGCTCGACCTCACCATACGGTATAGGTGCCGGTCAAGCAGCGTGCCTAGCACACCTTTAGCCTTGACATTGAGGTGGACACCATCATCCCTCTGATACAGGTCCCACCTACCCGAAAACGCGTCGAACGGGTCAACAAACCTCACGCCAAGTGGGACGTACAAGTCTTGCACCCTCTCGTTGATGCCAATGACCTTACTGAGCGCGTGGTCACTGGCATTCATCCGCGTTAAAATACCCATCAACATTCCCCTGTCTGTCTTAAGTTTTAGATCATCCGCAAGAGACATGATCTCGGTGATGATCCCTTCCGTTGAAAACCTACCCTAACGCCTTTGAGGAACAAACAGGTCGTTGCCACCAGAGAGAGAGAGAGAGAGAGAGAGAGAGAGAGAGAGGAGAGAGAGAGAGAGAGAGAGAGAGAGAGAGAGAGAGAGAGAGAGAGAGAGAGAGAGAGAGAGAGAGAGAGAGAGAGAGAGGTGTATGTATATGGGAACCGATCCACGGGTCGTTACATAATTCTGGACACAGCAGACGCTCTACCACTCAACAACTCTCCAGATTCCAGAACCATATATATATATATATAAAGTTATTAGAATCACTATAAGTTATAAAAAAAAAGGATATTGTAGTAAAACTATGGAGTAGTTACATAACAAATTCTAACATAGGAATAAAGTTTCAGCAGATAGAACAAATTCAGCTTGATGAAAAAGGTTGCAGAAAGAAGTCACACTAATAACAGATATTCAGTTAACTGTCCTTGTAGACTGCTTCCTCGTAAAAGGAGTCATGGTTTCATTTTAAAGAAAACATTCCTTCTTCAGTTCATTATTAAACTACTTTTCTTTCAGTCGAAACACTGTTTCAAACTTCTTTGCGAAAAGATAACTTTTTTGTAGTTTTGTACGGCAAAAAATAGTGAAGCAGTATTTACTTATTTTTTAAAATTAAAACTAGTTTTTCTAATAATAATTTCAGTAGTACAGAAAGAAGGGAAAACTTCACTCGCAGTGTTTATTTATCTCATCTAAGTAGTTATGGTGTGTTTTATATACGTATATATATATATATATTAGTGGTGGACCGGATGTCAGTTTTTCAACATCTGCGGATGCGGATTTTTAATTTCAATATCCGCGGATACGGATATTTAGTTAATCTATCAATATAATATAGAATTATGAATATATGACAATTTTTCAAATCTCGTGATATTACTATTATGGCAGGCAATGCATAAGAATTAAAATAATATTAATGTTTTCATTATGATAAAAATAATAACTTTCTCAAGAGTTTCAGCCACAGGAAATTCAAATGAAACAAGTTTCATTCAATTTTCTGTGTTACCACGTATTTATACTTTGAGGTTTATATATTTGTTTGTTCATTATAATTAATACTTTACATGAAATGTGCATGACTGGGCCTTATAAGCTACTTTATAAGCTAATTTAATTGTAAATTGCATAATTTATTAGAGGTAATATCCGCATAACATCCGCAGTCAGAAGTGCGGATGCGGATGTTAAAATGATGCGGACATCCGGTCCACCACTAATATATATATATATATATATATATATAATATATATATATATATATATATATATATATATACATACAGGGTGGGCCGAAAGTCTGGATCCATAGGAAAATATTTATTTTAATACAAATTACAACAAATGGTAAATACTTAAAATGAATATCAACTTTAACTCGTAAATGCGTATCCGTGATACTGTACAGTAGTTCGGACTCCAGTATAAATACTCAAATACTTTTTTTATTTCAGCCCAGAAATGGCTTCGAATCTAACAACAGAAGACCGGGTAGAACTTGCGCTCATGTACGCAAGACAGGGCGCTACACACAGAGAAGTTGCTACCGAATTCAATAGAAATCATCCTGATAAGCATCCAGTAACACATGCGACTGTTGGCAAGTTGTTTAAACGTTTCAAAGAAACAGGAAGTGTACATGATCGACGGCGTTCTGGTCGTCCAAAAACTGCAACTGATGAAAATACCTCTGCAATGGTATGTGAAACTTTAACGAATAGCCAGTAAAGTCAACAAGAAGATTATCAAATGAAACACGCATCTCGAGAACGTCAATTCGAAGAATAATTAAAAATCATAAATTCCATCCCTAAGTGTCTCGATGTCAGAGGCCGCCAATTTGAGCATTTGTTATAATTTGTTGTTTATACTGGAGTACGAACCACTGTACAGCATCACGGATACGCATTTACGAGTTAAAGTTGATATTCGTTTAAGTATTTACCATTTGTTGTAATTTATGTATTAAAATAAATATTTTCCTATGGATCCAGACTTTCGGCCCACCCTGTATATATATATATATATATATATATATATATATATATATATATATATATATATATGGGATGCATTTCACAATTAAACGCGTGAAATGAATGAATGATGCAAACCCACAAGGAAAAAAAAAATTAATTCGAGGCTTTCGTGTATTCAGAAGTACACCTTGTCAGGGAATGAAGGGAGAAGGCGAAATGACAAAAATTTATACCTGTGTCCAGCGGGACAGAAAAATAAAAAGATTAGCGCATGATTAACAAGTTAATTAGAGGCATAAGGTTCACGGTTGAAAAAAATAATGATGGAAGCTTTAATCAGTTCAAATTTTAAGTTTATCGTAAGCCTACTAATAATAACTCTTATGTGAATTTTTATTCTGACCATCATCCCTCGATTAAATCTTCTATTTTCTCTACTATGTTTCTTAGAGCATTGAGAGTTGTCAGTCCTGAATTTTTAGATTCCGAGTTATGCAATATCATGAATATTGGCACTAAATTATGTTATCCTATTTAATTTCTAGATAACTGCCTTAGGAAAACCAAGAATAGGTATTATAATAGTGTAGCTGTAAAGGAATTTGAGCGTAAAAATATCCACAGCCTACCTTACCATGTTAATTTTCAATATCTTCAGACTTTACTTAAAGCAATTGGTATCAATGTAGTCTTTAAGCAGGGCCGGATCTAGAAGTTGCGAGGCCCTAGGCAGATCTAGAAATTGCGAGGCCCTAGGCCTATATATATGAAAATATGGACTTAATTATCGGTACTATACCAGCAATATTAGAATCCCGCATAGACAGAACTATGCAGGCACTTAAAAATTAAACCAAACCAAAATAATCACGCATGGAAATTGTATAAGAAATATAAATAAACCATACAAATAAGTATAAATTATAATATGAATCAAGATTTGTATCGAAAATAAGACAATGATTTCTAAGATTTATATAATATTATAGGTAATGACTTTCCATAGTATACAAACGTTTTTCATATGTGATGTATAAGAGATGTTGACATTCATTTTTTATAATAGTGAGCGATCGACTAATCAGGCTAAATTAATGCTTTAATATTTGGTTCAGATGCTCCTTGAATATTACAGCAATGCTTTTCTACTTTTCTTCGAGCTAAACTCTTCAATTAATTGAGAATAATCTAATGAATTTGTTATATCGTTTCTATTGATAACATAGCTAATGATTGCAATCTCGCTTGAGACATGGTGGAACGCAAATATTTTAATAAGTTTGAGACGCGAGAAACTTCTTTCAGCCGAAGCAACAGTAACTGGGATGGTTAATACTATTCGAAGTGCAACATAAACATTAGGATAAATCTCACTTAGTTGTTTTTGCACTATATAAACAAGGGCATTTCCGAGATCTGTTTTCTCAGGTATAAACCTGCAAAGTACTTTAAGTTCTTCATAGAGTTCTAAATCATTAATATCACTTGAACAGAACGCGCAAAACGGCTTGAGCGAGGCCCCCTTTGGCGCGAGGCCCTAGGCGATCGCCTAGTTCGCCTATAGCTAAATCCGGGCCTGTCTTTAAGTATAATAATACTGTTAAATCACGCCAAATAAAGAATAGCCCGGATAATGCGGTTGGTTGTGTGTATTCGATCGGATGTACACAATGTAACTCAGTATATATAGGCTAAATGGGTAAAACGTTAGACATTAGAGTAAAACAGCATAAATATGCGTGTAGAACAGCAAATAATTCTAGTGCATTGTTTAACCATATGTATAGATGTAATCACAATATCAAGTGAGATAGTTCTAAAGCGCTCGTTAGAAACACAGATATAATTTAAAGGAATATTCTAGAATGTGCATTTATCCATTTAAAAAATAATTTCAATAACAGTGGGAGAATGTATAAAATTGACAAAATTGACAATATCCTGTTAAAATATCTTTTGCCTCTAATTAACTCTTGTTAATCATGTGCTAATCTTTTTGTTTTTCTGTTCCATTGGACATAGGTATATATTTTGTCATCTCGCCTTCTCCCTTCATTCCCTGACGAGGTGTATTTCTGAATACATGAAAGGCCTTGAAATCATTTTTCTTTTTCCTTGTGGGTTTGCATCATAATATATATATATATATATATATATATATATATATACACTATATATATATATATATATATATATATATATATATATATATATATATATATATATATATATATAGTTACAAAGTTACGGACTAACAAAGACACTAAGATCCACTCTAAGCTAGCCCAAGATAGAAGTTGAGAAAAAGGTAAATGAAAATAAAGAATGCTGAAAACTTATACCATGCTTACGCTTGTAAACGTGTAAAGCTCTGACACAGGAATAGTAGTAGTAGAAAAGATTAGAACAGACAAGGCTCTTCTTCCTCCGCCAGCCACTACTGACAGAACGTTGTTATGAAAGAGCATTTATAGGAAAATAGGAAAAAGTATATGAAAAGAATAGCTTCAGAGTTCACTCACACCATGCGTACGCTTATCTCATGTACTCAGTTACGCATTAAAGGATAGTGGAAAATAAAGGATAGCATGAGATACTAAACTACGTAATCTAATCTACACCATGCATTTTGTAAAATTATACTAGGGGCACTCAATGTATTTTGCCCCACCCTTTTTTTCTTAGCTAAATAATATGCCATGGTGCTGAAATGTCTTTTGGGCCGTAAGTTTGAACTTTCTGCGCTTCACATAACCGGATTTTTCCAGTTTGAACCTCCCCTCCTTGTATAAAACCTCTTTTAAACGCCCTTGTATAAAACCGATGGTTAACGCAGTTTCGAAAATGGCGTCTGGCAGTGATGTGCGTCGTAAACAGAGAGCTGTTATCGAGTTCTTAACCGCAGAGAAGGAAACAGTTGGAAATATTCAAAAACGTCTACAAAACGTTTACGGAGATGCTGTTGTTGATCGAAGCACAGTTGGACGCTGGTCTAAACGTGTGAGATCATCGGAGAGAGGGAGAGCCAGCCTTGATGATGACCCACGCAGCGGTCGCCCAGCATCGGCTGTGACATCTCACACTGTGCAACGTGCTAACAGCATCATAATCAAATCGGCGCGTCACATACAAGGAGCTATCACTGGAACTAGGAATTAGTGAAGGAAGTGTGAATATGATAATTCAGCAACTGGGATACTCAAAAGTGTGTTCACGGTTTGTTCCTCGCGAACTGACTGAAGATCACAAAGCCCAAAGAAAAGAAATTGCTTCTGAGTCGTTGGTTCGATACGAGACAGAAGGGGATGACTTCGTTTCACAAATTGTGACTGGGGATGAGACTTGGGTACACCACTTTGAACCTGAAACAAAACGCCAATCCATGGAGTGGCATCAGGCAGACCCCCCAAGCAAGAAAAAGTTCAAAAAGGCTCCCTCTGCAGGAAAGGTTATGGCCACCATCTTCTGGGACATGAAAGGGGTGATTCTGGTGGACATTATGAAGAAAGGACAGACAATCAACTCAGAGGCATATATTGCTACCCTACAGAGATTCCAGAGACGTATAAAGAGAGTTCGACTGGAGAGAAAACTGGAAGCCGTCCTTCTTTTGCACGATAACGCAAGACCACACAACAGTTTGCAAACGAGAGAGGCCATCACAAAAATGCGCTTGACTGTGTTACCCCACCCTCCATACAGCCCGGATCTGGCACCTTCAGACTTCCATTTATTTGCGATAATGAAGGATGTTATTCGTGGAAGAAAGTTTCAGAGTGACGATGAGGTTGTTGAGGAGGGTAAGAGGTGGCTCCAGCGGAACCCAGCGGACTTTTACCAGCAAGGAATAAAGGCCCTTGTTTCGAGGTGGAGGAAAGCCGTAGAAAAGGATGAAGACTACCGTATGTGGAAAAATAAAAACTTGTAAAAAAGGTATGTAACTACTTGTGTACAAAATTTCTGGAACTTACAAGGAAACATGGAAAGAAAAAAAAAGGTGGGGCAAAATATATTGAGTGGCCCTCGTATATTATATACAAGAAGTAATGATTTCATCTCAGCATCAATTCTTTGATGAATGCCAAGGCTATCATGCTGAGAAAATTATTTTAAATATTATTTACACTGCCATCTTCCGCTCTGGAATTACTTAGATAAGGGAGCATTGATCCAGAGGCACCTCCAGCTGGCCAGCACCCCACAATTTAAGAACTCCCCCGTCAGTGTATGTATATGTAATTTTTTTAATTTTTTGTACGAAAATTTGTTTCACACTATTTAAAACTAAAGTTCTACTCTAGCTGAGTAGCTTCCCTGAAGCTGAATATGTCTGTTCAGAGGTTTTGATTTCCTAGAGCTCTCATGAAGCTTCTCATCATCTGAGAACTCCCACTGCTCTGAAACCAGACCAGACCAGCGCCTCCTACTACATTTATTACAAAAGGGGAAGATTACAACTTCTATATAAGACAAAAAAATTCTTAAGCTAGCTAAGTTAAATATACCGCGATTTTCCTAAATAGTACTAACAAATTAAAAATCCTACACTGTATACCACAGTAGAATCCCTGAAATTAAAAACGTCTATTCGGAGCTTTTGACTCTCGAGAGATCCCATCAAGCTTCTCTTCTCTGAAAACTCTCAGTGCTCTGAAACCAGACTAGACCAGTGCCTCCTACTTCATTTATTGGCAAAGGGAACATTTCTACTTCTACTGTATCCTGACTAGCCCTCCCCCTAAGCAGCTTCCGTTGCAATGACGGAAAAAAAGGAAGGAGCAAAAGAAAGAAGAAATATAGCTATTCGGAGGTTTTGATTCCCGAGAATTCCCATATATTACCTTACCTTACAACCTTACAAAGGTTCCGTGCGATGATTTTTCACTTCGCGAAGGTCAAGCTTGTCGCCCCTCCTCTCGAGTTGGCCTGGTGAAGTAGTGAGTTGGATTCTTGCGCTCTCCACCTCACATAACCAGGTACGCCCGGCTCATCGGGGATTGTTCTGAGCCAGGCGTCTAGTCTTCTTTTGAAGATTTCCACTGCAACTCCCTTCGTGTTTCTTAGGTCTTTGGGCAACTGATTAAACAGTTTTTCCTCTCACTACAAAACTATTTTCTTTCAGGGTTAAGGATGTTCCCTGTCTCGCCTTCAATTTGGGAATACGACACAGTCTTCCGCTTCTACTTTCCACCGTTGTTTGGGGAGTTATGGGATTCAGAGTAAGATTAGGGACTAGTTTCTCCATTATTTTCCAAGTGTAAATAATGGTGTATCTCTCTCTTCTCCTTTCCAGTGAATATAGGTCTAGTTCTCGTAACCTTTCCCAGTAATTTAGTTCTTTGCACCCATTGATCTTAGCTGTGAAGCTTCTTTGGATCCCCTCCAGCTGTCTAATGTCTTCTTTTTTATATGGGATGTTAGGACCGAGCAGTATTCCAATTTGGGTATTATCAGGGTTTCAGTAGAGGAATCATTACATTCCTATCCCTTCGTTTAAAGGTTCTCAATATCTGACCCGTTATTCTCTTTGCTCTGTTTACTGCTATCTTATTTGTGTTTCAAATTTCGCATCATCTGTCATTACAACCCCTAAATCTTTTGCTCTGGAATTTCTCTGAATTTCCTGTCCATTTGGGGTATAATATTCCATGGACTTTAGGTCTTCTCTTTTTCCGTACCGTAATAGCTGAAATTTCTCGGTGTTAAACTTCGTATTGTTGTCTTCCGTCCACTTGTAGATTTTGTTTATGTCGGTTTGTAGAGATCCTATATCTTCTGGGTTTCTTATTTTTCTACTGATCTTTGTGTCATCCGCAAAGAATGTTACTGTGCTGTCTCTGGTAACGTCCTCATCTATGTCAGTTAGCATGATTATGAAGAGTAGTGGAGCTAATACTGTTCCTTGTGGTACCGAGCTGAGGACCTCTGATTCTGATGAAGATACTCCTTGTACTGTAACGACTTGCCTCCGCTCACTAAGGAAATTATATATCCATTTCCCTACTTTTCCTGTTATTCCCATATATTTCAGTTTATGTATTATGATTCCATGGTCACACTTGTCGAACGCTTTAGCAAAGTCTGTGTATAGTACATCATAGTTTTCATTACTCTCGAGTGAATCAATAATGTTGTAGTGTTCCATTAGTTGTGATAGGCATGATCTGCCTGACCGAAACCCGTGTTGGTTATCATTTAATTTTTTCTGAGTTTCCAAAAAATCATAGATTTCCTGTCTAACTATTCTTTCAAATATTTTAGTGAGATGAGATGTAAGCGACACTAGCCTATAGTTTTTGGCCTCGGATCAATCTCCTTTATATATTGGGACTATGTTCACGCTCTTCAGGATGCCCGGTATTTCTCCGGTGTCTAATGATCGTCTCCATATCCAGTATAGGGGCTCAGCGATTGCATTCTTGCAGTTTTTGATCAGTGTGGCATTCCATTTATCCAGTCCTGCCGGTGAGTGTGTTTTTAGTTTCCCTATGGCTTGTGTAATATCATCCGTCGTGAAGTCGAAATCCGTTATACTTTCCCCTTGTGGTTCTTCTTCAAAGAACGCGTTTCTATCGCATATCAATTTGTCAGTTTTTGGGATACTGAAAGATGATTCATACTGAGCTTTTAATATTTCAGATACTTCTGTTAGATCATCAGATAAATCACTGTTCTCATTTTTTAAAGGTCCGATAGTCGCATAGTTTTTCGACTTTCTTTTTGCGAAATTAGAAGTACTTTGAGTTCGCCTTTATCGCTTCTATAGCGCCACTTTTACTTATTTCTTATTAGAAACACGTAAATAAAATTTTTAAAAAGTAAAAAGGCGATCATTTAAGAACTCTCAGTGTTCTGACACCAGATCTGACCAGCGCCTCCTACTACATTTATGATCAATAGGGAACATCACCATCCCCAACTCCACTCCAACCAACTCTCCTTATGATCCTCCTTTGTAGTAGTGTTGAAAAATAATCGAAACTTTACAAACCGGTTTTTAATCTACCTGTTTTTTGAAAACCGGTTTTAACCGGTTATGACCGAAAAGTATAGTAATTTTTAAAAGCCACAATTGAAAGGTACTGACTTTAACTCTTAACAAGCATAGCTTATTGCCTATTTTTTGGTCAAAAGAATGCAAAAATGCAGCATCATATGTATGCATATGAATAAGAAAATGACAACTTTGACATATTTTATTTTAGCCAAAATAATACATTATTCAAACAATTTAGATTTGAAATAATTTTTTAAAATAAAACATCTATACTTAGAAAGAAATAAACTTCTTTTTGTAAAAAAATTATAAAAAATAAAAATAAAATTTATCTCTATTTTGGAAAAAACTTAAATAAAATTTTTTATAAAAAAAACTTTACCTAGAAAACAGAAAATTGACTCTTCGTGTAAGAAAAAATATATAAATTAATTTAGATTTTATCCCTAGTTTGGAAATGACATCTTAAGAAATAAAGTGCATTAAGGGTCTTATACTGCGAATAGGGCTTTAGTCGACTGACTCTACACTACAGCCTACATGATGAGACAAACTGAAGATCGAGTTGCCAGATAGGCAAAAATTATACTGAAGAGCAGTTTCCAGTTTGTCACAATTTAACTTAATAGGTAATGTATTCGAAGCTATTTTTTGTGCGCTGTAGCGCGTAGCTGCACGTTCGCGCAAGCTTGAGCCAAATAAAAATCAATCGATAAAACCGGTGTTTTCTTTCGGTTTTCGATTTTTAGGGAAATTTTACAAACCGGTTAAAAACAGGTTTTCAACACTACTTTGTAGGTTTATTCGGGGATTTTGACTCCCGAGCGTTCTCACATTGACAGCACCCAGTACACTGTAACACGAACAGGCCAGCCCTACTACATTTACATCTAAAGGGATGTCACTGGTTCTATCTCATGCATAAACACGATGTACCTAAAGAGTAGCATCCTTTAAACTTAAGTACTTATTCGGGAATTTTGACTCCCGAGAATTTCCATCAAGCTTCCCGCCTCTACTTATTAGACCATTCCATCAATTTATCAAGATCGCGCTGCAAATTCTCTATCTAGTAAACTTTATTTTCTTTTATGCAGGAAGGAGGGGACAAGGGCGAATGCCCGCAAAAACACCACTCCCATAGAAGAAGAAGAAGAGAGCGAAAATCAAGGTCCAGGGTTTTCGAAATGCTTGGACACTCTGCGTTTCAAAGATTGGAGGTTATAGACAGGGGGAAAGATGGATTAAGGAAGATTGCTCCAGAGTTGACCGGTTGAGTAGATGAAAGATTGAAAATAATACCAATTAACCCTTACGTTAGAAAGAGTTGGACAGAAAAAGAATGAGAATGTGCCGAAAGTGTGGTACTGCGTGCTCTTCTTAAAGGAGGAGGCATGCTGTTGAAGTTGAGAAAAGCAGTGTCCGTTATAATATCGATAGTAAAGAGAGAAAGAGGCAACATTGCGGCGAAGAGAGAGGGATTGAAGACAGTCAGTACGAGGTGGGGAATTGATGAGACGAAAATCCTTTGATTCCACCCTGTCAAGTAAAGCTGTGTGGGTTGAGCCATCCTACACATGAGAAGCGTACTTCAAAGAAGGGCGAACAAGATCCCTGCACAGAGACAACAAGTGAGTGGAAATGAAGAAACTGCGGAGCCGGTACAATACACCTAACCTTTTAGAAGCTGTTTTAGAAAGCGTGTTATGTGATCTTTCCAGGAAAGATCACGGGGAAAAGAAAACGCCAAGAATGTTAAGATAAGAGGAAGGATTGAGTTGTGTGTTTTTGAAGGTAAGAGGATAGTAGTGTGGAAGATTGTGACGAGTCGACAGATGGAGAAACTGAGTTTTTGAGGAATTGAAAGCCACAAGGTTTTCTCTGCCCCAATCAGAGATAGCTGAAAGATCAGAGGTCAGGTGTACCAAAGCTGTCCTACGCGAATCATGGAGTGACTGTTGTGAGGGACGCTTTGTGAAGCGGGTGGAGAAGTGAAGAGTGGAATCATCGGCATAGGAGTGGATAGGACAGGAAGTGCGACTTAACAGAGCTATCTACCGCTCTCTTACAATCATAAATATCGATGACGTCATTACAAATTCCAAAGTTGCTAAACAGAAGAATTTTTTCTACGAAATCCATGCTGACTTTGTTTAATAATATTATTGCTTTCCAAGATGTTCTACTATACGATCTCGAATAACTGATTCTAAAAGTTTCCAATAACAGAAGTTAGATTAATAGGAATATAATTTTCCACTTGTTGCTTATTTCCTTTTTTAAAAAGTGTAGTGGTTCCCAACCGGTGGGCCATGGCCCACTTGCTTGTCTTTTAGCATCATGTTAATAATAAGAATTTGCTTATTAAACCTTATATAAACATGATACCAGCTTAGCAACATGGGAGGTGGGCCATGAGTTATTCGAATCAGCTCTAGTGGGCCATCGCTTCAAAAAGGTTAGGAACCACTGGACTGTAGTCACATTAGTTAATTTAAAATGCAAAGGAACAACCCCCTGTGATAAATAATTATTAAAAATTTGAACTGAAGAATCCGTTATTGCATTTAGATCACCTGAAGATCAGGGCCCCCAGCCTTCGTTAGTTAGCCTTATGAGGTTAATTAACGAAAATATCACGACTTCACCTAACCAATCGTTAGGTCAACTGTACGCCCTTGACGATTGGTTAAGTTAGGTCGTGATATTTTCGTTAGTTAGCCTTATAAGGCTAACTAAAGAAGGCTGGGGGCCCTAATCTTCAGGTGATCTTTGCATTTTTTAACTTAATACTTTGGGTAAAAAAGTTCATGACTTGCCGATTTACTATGATAATTTTTAACTTATCTTTATATCCATAATCTCTTCAGTGTAAACTGTTATGTCAGCAAGCAATGAAACCCCATTTACGTTATTGAACATGTTACTGACCTTCGGAATAAAAGATGTATTCTCAGCTGTAAAAGCTGGTGTAAAAAAGTTATTTGAAATTATAGCTATCTCTTTATATCATAGTTATTTACTAGGTTACCGCTTGAATCTACAAATGGCTCACTATTGTCCCTCAAAGGATTTATATTACTAACATAATCGTAAATCTTTTTGGATCACCCGAAGATCAGGGCCCCAACCTTCTTTAGTTAGCCTTACAAGGCTAACTAAAGAAAATATCACGACCTAACCAATCGTTAGGTCAACTGTACGCCCTTGACGATTGGTTAAGTTAGGTCGTGATATTTTCGTTAGTTAGCCTTATAAAGCTAACTAAAGAAGGCTGGGGCCCCTGATCTTCAGGTGATCCGTCTTTTTTTTTAGGGTTTTCTTTACAGTCATTAGTTACTTGAATTCGCGTTTAGGACTTCTAATTAAACGTTTAATCTTTCTACGTAAATCTACATAATTATTAAAGTGTTGATGCAAATGACACCCCTTTGTGCCTCTTGTAGGCAACTCCTATCTCTGATTGCTTTTCCTATATCTCTGTTCCGCCATTTTGGCTTCGCTTTTAAATTACTTCTTTTATCTCTCCTGGGCACACATCGCGTGTCCAAATTTACGAATAGATGCTTGAAATTATACCATATGCTTAGAACATTATTTTCTGCTAACAGTTTATCCCAATTTATTAAATTTAATAATAATGAAGGGATCACCTGAAGATCAGGGCCCCCAGCCTCAATTACCAAATGATATCTTCGTTAAAACTATGAAAATATAACGACTTAACCTAACCAATCGTCAAGGGCGTACAGTTGACCTAACCGGGCATTCAATTTAATTTATTATTATATTTGGTACTGTAAAACGAGAATACATGGGGGCCCTGATCTTCAGGTGATCCTAATGAAGCTCTAAAATCATCGAAATTTGCTCTTCTAAAGTACGATCGCTATTGCCTAAACCTTCTCCGATTTCTACTGTACATTCTGAACTAAATTTTCATACTGGTTATGACAGTTTAAAATATTCTCACCACGCGTAGGTTCTAACACTTTTTGAAAAAGATAATTATCTTGTAAAAAATCTATCAAACGTTTATTTGCTGTTTAAGATATTAAAATTAATGTTTGTGCAGTTAAAGTCCCCAATTATAATTGATAGGTAAGTAGGCGAGGAGTAGGTGTTATGTTGTATATCAAAGAAATTATTGCGAACGCTATAGAATTAAATTGAGCGATTTCAAACTTGTTGCCGTTATATATAGGCCCCCTAATCAAACAGCTGATACGGACGAAGCATTATATCGTGAACTAAAGAGAATAATAGGTAGTGAACAGGCCTTAATTAAGGGTGACTTTAATTGCGCTAACATGAATTACGATACAAATGCAGGCAGACGCGGAAGGTAATCGTTTAGTTAATTTTCTCGAGGATAGCTTTCTTATTCAAAAGGTTGGGGAACCTACGAGGTTGGACAATATTTTAGGTTTAGATTAACTACGGATGATAGGCTTATCACTGATCTTCAAGTAATAGAACCGTTAAGCAATAGCGATCACAATATGGTAGAGTTTGTCCTCTCAGTAAGTCACCCAAACCAGCTAACTCGACTAAAATTCCTGACTTCCAGCACGCAGACTTTTGTAAATTTAGAAATGAATTGTCACGCGTCAATTGGAAAAACGTAATGGGGCCCTCCAATGCAAAAATAATGTGGGAATCGTTTGAAGCGGTGCTTGAGACTATAAATGAGGAACGTGTGCCGTACAAGATTAAGCATGCGAAAGTAAATAACAAGCCCTTGTGGTTTACTTCTAGCGTAGGAGATATTATACAGAGTAGAGATAGGGCTTATAGGCTACATAAGTGCGATAAAGACAATTTGCTGTTACGAAACAACTATATATCCTTAAGGCGTGAAGCGAAAAGCGTAATAAAAAAGTCCAAGCGCGATTGAAATTTCCATCGCTCGTGACAGCAAAGAAAACCCCAAGCGATTCTTTCAATACGTTAACAACAGGAACCCGGTAAAGAACGTGTTAGGACCGTTGAGAAATTCTGACGGTGAGCTAGTTTCCGAAGACAAACAAATGGCTACTCTGCTAAACGAATTTTTTACATCAGTTTTTACAATAGAAGATGTAACGAATACCCTTACGGTCATAGACATAATACCTTTTGATAATGGTAATACTTTAGATAATATTGTGGTGAGTGAAAGGGAGGTACTGCACTATATTTGTAAAGTGAAAATGCTTAAATCACTGGGGCCAAATTCCATATATCCCAGACAACTAAAAGAATTAAAAGAAAGCATTGTTGTGCCGTTAACAAAGATTTTTAATGCGTCTATTTCTGAAGGGTGCGTACCAGATAATTTCAAGTTAGCAAATGTAACACCTATTTTTAAGAAAGGCGATAAAGGTGCGGCGGGAAATTATAGGCCAATCAATTTAACGTCTGTTGTAGGTAAGCTACTGAAATCGATAATTAGGGATCGTATAGTCGAACACTTAGAATTGCATAACTTGATTAGAAATACGCAGCATGGTTTTAAACGAAACAAATCTTGCTTAACTAATCTTTTAGAATTTTTCCAAAGCATGGTTGAAGTTTACGATAGTCATCGGGCGGTAGATGTAGTGTATTTAGATTTCCAAAAAGCGTTTGACACGGTAACGCACAAAAGACTTGTTGAAACGCTCATGGATTCAGGGGTGTAGTAATAAATTGGATAGAAGAGTGGTTGCGAGGTAGGAAACAGAGGGTGGTCGTTGATGGAGCGGAGTCGTCTTGGGCTAATGTAGTGAGCTACGTTCCTCAGGGTTCTGTATTGGGCCCCTTGCTTTTTATATATATATTAATGATTTAGATGTCGGCCTATTCAGTACAGTTTCAAAGTTTGCGAATGACACGAAGTTGGGTGGTAGGACGATTAATGACGAAGATAGAGGTAAAATCCAAGAAGATCTGAATAAAATCGTAGATTGATCGGTCACATGGTAAATGAGATTTAACGTCAATAAGTACAAAATTTTACATATAGGTTCGCGTAACGGTAGTTTTGCGTATAGTATGTCAGGGAAGGAGTTGGCAAGCGTAGATCAGGAAAAAGATTTAGGAGTTATAGTCACTGGTGATTTAAAAGTAGCGAAAAAAAGTACAGCAGCGGTCAATAAGACGAACAAAGTGCAAGATTTTATAGCTCGGAATTTTGAGTACAAATCACCCGATATTATTGTTGCTCTTTATAAATCATTAGTTAGACTCCATTTGGAGTACGCAATTAAATTTTGGAATCCGCAGATATAGACAAAATCGAAAGAGTTCAAAGACGAGCAACGAAAATGATTCCATCGCTTAGGCAAAAGTCGTACGAAGATAGGCTTAAGGAGTTAAAATTGACTACACTCAAGAGTAGGAGGCTAAGGGGTGATCTAATCCAGGTTTTTAAAATTATGAATGAGTTCGATAACGTAAATAGAGATAGCTTTTTCGAAATATCACAATATAGTAGAACTAGAAATAATGGGTGTAAGCTGACAAATAGAAGGTTCGAGACAGCAGTTGCCAGAAATGTTTTAACACAGAGAACAGTAAATAGCTGGAATAGTTTGCCGGTAGAAGTAATTAGTAGCACGTCTATAAACATGTTTAAAAGTCGATTAGATGCATATGTTCTACAGATCTACAGAAGCTAAGGTTAACAAAGACCCTTAGATCCACTCTAAGGTTAGCCCGAGAGAAAGAAGAAAGTAGGGGGTTAAAAGAAGAGAATAAGGGGTTAAGTAATTAGCAAAACCTATCATTCGTGGGTTAAAAAGTTATACAGTTCGATGTCTAATTTTGCTCCTTTTGAAGGTGGTCCATATGTATGTAGGAGTAGGACAAAATTCCCTAGGAAAAATAATAACAAGAATTTTTTTAATAATTATTTTTAGTCTTTGATATTTACAGTTTATGAACACTTCTCTGACATGTAAAATATTACATTTATTATATCATAAGACTGCAATAAGGAAGGCATTATAAGTATTATACAGTAGCACACATTAACACTAATATTTACACAACCATAAAAAATTACATTATAAAAGGATCATCGTGCCTTATCTAGGCAAAGTCAGCTTCATAAGTATTATACAGTAGCACACATTAACACTTGCATTATAAATTTATAGCTCACTGTTTTACAGGAGCACAAAATTATTTACACAACCATAAAAATGAACATTATAAAAGGAACATCATACCATATCTAGGGAAAATCAAACAAATAAAGCACAATATTAAAAAGTTAATTAAGTGTTAAGGTTCATTTAAAGTTCATTTTACTTCCACCTAATGCTGTGACCTACACCATTCAGAAATTCCTCCAAGGGCTTCCTCTCATTCACATAGTCCAGACATAGGTTCTTCAAACGCTGTTGATGCTCCTTTGTGGCACGTTCCTAACCTAAACTAACCTAACCATTCAGGTAGACAAAACAGTGATCAACTAGAGTGAATCAACATAGACAAAGATTATAATATTTGTTTAGGATTACTTCATAACACACGAACAATAATATAAAAAATGGAGGCTTTTGTCCTACTTTGCACTTTAACTGAGGGGCTTTTGTCCTACTTTGCACTTTAACTGAGGGGCTTTTGTCGGGACCCCAGTTCATATACAACCCCAAGATTAAAGACTAGGTTACGCCTGCTAATTTTTAAAATAATTATATCTAACTGATCGCTAACATTGACCGTCTTTTGAACTGGCCTAAGATAATCTCTGCAATAAAAAAAGAACCCCCACTCCCTTGTCTATCGTTTCCTTTATTAAATAGTTTATAGCCTTTAATATGATACGCTCCTATAAAATCCTTAAAGTACTTTTGACCCACGATTCAGTTTCGTAATAACGTCAGACTGTTGGACATGAACTAAAGCTTTTAATTCATTAAACTTAGGCACGGTTCTAGCATTAAAATACAATATTTTAAACTATTCTCTTTGTTACTATTTGTTCTTTTATTTGCGTTAAGTTTTCCTGCGAGTAACAAGTCCCATTCACTAATGGAGGAAGAACTACTTCGTCTTGCCTGCGTTTTACATATCCTACTTACTTTTCTTATCAATTAATGTACCCTACTTCATTTAGGTGTACACTGTACACCATCCTGAATGAATAAATGCTGCCAATCAAAATCTAACCAAAAATTAGTGAATTCAATCCCTTCAAATACATACATCGTTTTTAATTTTGTATTAAAGTATATGGCTTTACTTAACAGTATTATTTTCATAGATTCTAGGAAGTACCTCATAAATTAACACGTTATCCGACCTCTCTTTCAAACCCCTGATCAAATTTCGGTACTTAGCTAACAAATCTTCGGCCCTGCTATTAAAATTATACAAATCATTTCCTCCGGATCACCTGAAGATCAGGGCCCCCAGCCTCAATTACCAAATGATATCTTCGTTAAAACTAACAAAAATATCACGACTTAACCTAACCAATCGTCAAGGGCGTACAGTTGACCTAATCGGGAATTCAATTTAATTTATTATTATATTTGGTACGGTAAAGCGGGTGATTCCAAGTTAGTTTAGGTTAGGTTTGATTAAGTTAACCTTTTAAGCGTCACTTTTATACGCAACGATAGACGATATAACTCGTCGATAATGCCTAAGAGATTAAAAACAAAAGGAAAACCATCAGTCGAAAGATATGTTTTGAGCTCCATCAGTGTTGACGTGGTTGTCATTGGCAATGATTGTCCCAAAAATGATATATAATGTTTGGGGCTATTTAACCTCCCTCGTTACCGCAAAGATGTGATGGAGGGAACCTACAACTTTACCTTGGATCCGAACCATCTAAGGTTCGGAAAATTTCGTATAGGAAAATTTGCCTATACGCAAAGAACGTTCACCCATCCAACTATTGAACACATCGCCGCTCAAAGTCACTGTTCAAACGAAAGGCGGTGTTGTGACGTGGCTATGACGTATCTCTCTCTCTCTCTCTCTCTCTCTCTCTCTCTCTCTCTCTCTCTCTCTCTCTCTCTCTCTCATATAAGTGCAAATAGTGTTTGTAAATTTTGTAAAGTTATATATTGATACACAATAAGTTTAAAGAGTTAAAGTCTTATTTAAGCATTTGATGAAAGAAATTAATTCCAAATTTGAAGATGATGTGATTAAAAATGTTAATGTTGACTTGAATTTTTTTTTAATGTATAATAAAAATGGAGCAATCCAAGAATAAGCACCACAAAGTCCCCAATCCAAGAAAAAGCACCCCAGTTAGACCCCAATCCATGAAACAGCACTACAGTTCGACCTCAATCCAAATTAAAGGATTTTAACATCAATATTCCTCGAAAACTTTGTCCAGGTCATTGCTTGATCGCGCTAAGCACACAGCATTACTTTTTAAATAAGATTTTTTCCCTTACACCAATTTATTACTGGCAATGGATCTTCAACCAATAATGGTAACACTTCAGTTTGAAAAGTTGATGCTATCATCTTGCCCTCAAACTTCTGAATGGTTTTTACATTTCAGGACTTATTTATAAATATATCGAAACCTACGGTAAAATTATTGAATGCCCGGTTAGGTTAATTGAATGCCAGGTTAGGTCAACTGTACGCCCTTGACGATTGGTTAGGTTAAGTCGTGATATTTTCGTTAGCTTTAACGAAACTATCACGACTTAACCTAACCAATCGTCAAGGGCGTAAAATTAACGTAGCCGGGCATTCAATTAACCATTTTAGAGCAATTAACTCCATTTTAACTCCATTTTAGAGCAATCGAAGAATAAGCACCCTCGTTCGACCTCAATCCAAGAAAAAGCACCCTAAATTGATTTGGTGTGCTTATTCTTGGATTGCTCCATAAAAAAGGTTTCAGATATTGAGAATAATTTGAAAAGGAAATGAACTTAATTTTCATGTAATTAATAAAAAAAAAATTAGGTATTGAGAATAATTTAAAGGAAAGTTAAATTAATACTACTTCGAATTCCTTGAGTAAATTAAATGATAGTGTTAAATTTGTTCGGGATAAAGTACAAAAAATGGATCATGTTGAGAATAGCGAACCCATTTACCTCATGTTAAGAATGGCGAACCCAAAATTAAACATGTTAAGAATAGCGAACCCAAAATTCAACAAGTTAAGCATAGCGAACCCAAAATTCAACAAGTTAAGAATGGCAAACCTAATGTTTCAACAGGGAAAAATACTTCGAAAAAAAAATATACTCCACTATTTCCATATAGCCAACTGATGGGGTTGTACTTGTATCAACTAAACCGAACACCCATACTTGATATGCGGGATATTTTTGCTACCCGCACACGAAGGGTAGCAAAAATAACTGAATGCCCGGTTAGGTTAATTGAATGCCCTGTTAGGTCAACTGAATACCCGGTTAGGTTCATTGAGTGCCCGGTTAAGTCAACTGTATGCCCTTGACGATTGGTTAGGTTTAGTCGTGATATTTTCGTTAAAACTAACGAATCTATCACGACTAAACCGAACCAATCGTCAAGGGCGTACAGTTGACCTAACCGGGCATTCAAATTTTATCCTATGTAAATAATGTTTTTTACAAAATTCTCCATGTTAAGAATAGCAAACCCAAAAGTTTCTATGTCAAGAATAGGGAACCCAAAATTTTCCATATCAAGAATAGCGAACCTAACACCCTATGGGTTCGCTATTCTTAACGTGATCCCAAAAAATTGTAGTTGAAATTACTGGTCAAATTCAATTGAAAACAAATAACGCAATCGATAATAATTTTATCTTAGTTAAAAATGGTGCTAAGCCTAAGTTGGAGTGTCAAAATCCATTTTAGTCTTTTAGATACAAATGATAATAAAAATTAAGCAGGTTTGATAGGTTCATTCATAGTTAGGCATATGGATACCAAATTTTGTTCGAGAAACTCGATAAAACCATACTTCCCAACATTTTGAAAAGCAAAAGCGGTAGGATTTATAATCAATGCTAGGGGGTCCGGGAGCATCCCCCCCCCGGGAATTTTTTTAAAATCTAGCTAAATGACGCACTCTAGTGCAGTCTGAGCGTGAAAGGTTTGATATTATTTGCATGTTGTTCATATCGGTAGGGTTGGCAAGTATGTAAGACTAAAATGAATATGTGTACCAGGCGCTAAAATCAAGTGTATTGAGAAGGAAGTAAAGAATTTGAAAGTAGAAACAATGAATCTCCTTTTAATTTCTTTCATTGGAGGAAAGGATGGCTCACCTGAAGATCAAGGTCCCCAGCCTTCGTTAGTTAGCCTTACAAGGCTAACTAACGAAAATATCACGACTTAACCTAACCAATCGTCAAGGGCGTACAGTTGACCTAACGATTGGTTAGGTTAAATCGTGATATTTTCGTTAGTTAGCCTTTTATAAGGCTAACTAAAGAAGGCTGGGGGCCCTGATCTTCAGGTGATCCCTAACTTGTCCTCTCCTCTCTTATCCTATCGTAACCTCTATTAACCCTTTATGGACGACCGTTACAAATTGGTAACGTTTCAAATACACGTATTAATAACTAAACCTTATAAAAAAGCTTTCGTTAAAGGGTTAAAAAGTAATTGATCCCAATTTGATCACGTGACGGGAGAGTAACTTAGAATAAAAGAGAAAACGAAATGTGTTAATTATAATTTGCATGATGGTAAAATATAAATAGGTGAAAAGTCACATTAAGTATATGTCTTAAATGAGTAATCATAATAATTAAACATATATAAAGTAAAATGGTTACGAACAAGTGTAATATATAATCATTAATTCATTATACACTAAAAAATCGTTAAATTATCAAAAAAATACTACCTTTACCAAAGAGTGCGTTGTTAAATACTAGTAACCTTTAAAGATATATTGCATTATACTCGTATTTCAACTAAATTTCTTTGACGTTATGAGATGCATCATTTTTGTGAAATTGATTATGATGCACACAATGTAATTTACAAGGATTGCTATTTTAGTTCTCAGTATTCATTTATTTGATAAGATTCTTTTTGTTAAAATGTGTAAGCATATCGTAGTTAAATCAATAGAGACACAATTTACAACTGAAAACATAAGTTTGATTTGCTGGGTCAACTATGAAAGAAGAATTTCTGTAGTATCATGTCCAGGTAGACATTAAAAACATGTCACTTGACAAAACATAAGTACTGTACTGGTACAATTGTATAGGTATGATATACCATATTTATATAGAAATTCTCAATGGATGAATTACCTTTTTCAACCGAAAATGATAATTTTTTTTTAATAGGGGTGAATAGTTAAAAACATTCAAGTTGTAAAAGCTTTTCTCGAACCTTTTAAAAGAAAACTGCGAATTATTATTATATAAAACCTAATAATTGCAAAATTACGTTATTATTATTATTATTATTATTATTATTATTATTATATAAAACATAATAATAATTGCAGAATTACATAACATCACTACATTAAACTGTTATTTGTTTACATTTGTACTGTATACATTTTTTTAATAACTAAACCCCTGTTTAAGGGGGAGGGGCGATCCTGCACTAGCAACTAATTACAAGCCGGTTTATTCATTAGCCTACTGTATTTATATTTAGCAAAATATTTAGAAAATTGTAAAAAGTAAAATGCAACGATTTATTATCTCCAAATCAGTATTGCTTTCGTAAGAATAAAACAACGGGAATGGCTATTTTAAATCTTATGAAAAGCGCCAATGTCGCTAAGAAAATAAAGAAATTATGATTCCCACAATTATAGTGATAGACCATACTGATGTGATAGACCTTAATATTCTTTTTGACAAACTTGAGAGGAGCTATCAGTGATTGGCTTAAAAGTTATATATCTAATCTAGTAGATATTAATTTGTATCAGTAAAAAATGCATTTTCAACTAAACTAATTAAAAAAAAAAAAGTGTACCCTAGGGCTTATTCTTGGATCCACTGTTATTTTTATTGTATACACGATCTTTCACCCTCTTCCGCACATTGAGAAATTTTTTAGTCATTTTCCTACTTCCTCTATAAAGGATAATTAAATTACTATGCTCCCAGTTATTTACCCGAAGTTTACAGAATAATGCCACAAAATCATTAGTCGATTGACTACATTTACTCATATAAAACTATCCTCAATTCTTTTAGCGCTGAACTGGTTAATTTATTACTCGAGTGGAGTTATATTATGAAAGTTGAATAAGATCACAAACCGATGAAGAAATTCGTTTAACTTTTTAACATTATCTGCGTGGCGCATTGACTAGTAACTAAAATTTACTAGTATTTCATCTGACTACCCTACTTCGTAATGAAAAACATTGTATCTACCTACCCTCACATATTTCACGCGAGTAATATGACTATCGGTATGAATAGAGTAATGATGCCTTGACTAGTAACTAAGATTTATTGACATATTATTTGACCACCTTACGTATTTCATAAAAGTAATCTGACCACATGTGTATATATAAAATGTACAAATATTTTAGTTACTCTTTTCGGATCACTTGAAGATCAGGGTTCCCAGCCTTCGTTAGTTAGCCTTATAAGGCTAACTAACGAAAATATCACGACTTAACCTAACCAATCGTCAATGGCGTACAGTTGACCTAACGATTGGTTAGGTTAGGTCGTGATATTTTCGTTAGTTAGACTTATAAGGCTAACTAAAGAAGGCTGGGGCCCCTGATCTTCAGGTGATCCCTCTTTTCTTATAAAAGTGATATAGTACAAATGTAACCAAATAATAATTGAATGTGTTAATATATACGGTAGTAATTTGGCAGTTATTATGCTTCATATAATAATTCTCACATTTCTTTGACGGTTTTTGTATATCTTAAAATAATTTGCTGATTCTGGTTGAAAAGGATAAATTACATTGTTCAACAAAGTGTTTTCTCCTTTTGATAAATGTGGGTAGTTCTTATGTTCTTTGTTTTGCTGATTACGAAAATGAGAACAGATATTTTCTATGACCTACAGTGTTTGAGGGATTTACAATTTAAAACCCTTTGAGATCGAGATAGTTTGCATCATAATACGAGATTTATTGTTAGTCATATATTTTGTATAAAATCTTTATATTATGCATATATTTATATTTACATGTTTATATATAATATGCATATATTTATTTAAGTATACTGCATATATTTAATTTCTCAGTCAGAATTAAATGATCTTGTCAGAGTTGAATCTGTCTAAAAATCAGGCTGAGCTCTTAGGTTCTAGATTAAAAAGTTGGAATCTCTTACAAAAGACTGTAAAAATATCATCATTTCGTATGCGTCAGACACACTTCACATCATTTTTCGCTATGGAAAGTGATTTAGTGTATTGTAATGATGTGAAGCTCTCATGGAGGCACTTGGTTCAGAGCACAGTCCTAAGGAATGGAGGCTTTTCGGTGATTCATCAAAGTTGAGTTTGATAGCTGTACTATTGCACAACGGTAATGTCTATCCTTCGGTTCCGATTACACATAAAGTTCATATGAAGGAATCATATGACAATATGCAGTTACTTTTGAAACATAGTGACTATGATAAACACTCCTGGCATATCTGTGGTGATCTAAAAGTGATTGCACTTCTCCTCAGCTTACAGTTAGGATACACAAAGTTCTCTTGTTTCCTCTGCGAGTGGGACAGCCGAGCTAAGGGGAGTCATTATACACGGAAAGTGTGGCTACTTCGACAAAATTTGGTTCCAGGACAGGAAAATGTTGCCCATCAACCCCTAGTAGATCCAGCAAAAGTTTTCTTACCATCTCTCCATATCAAACTTGGTTTGCTAAAAATTTTTGTAAAAGCGATGAATAAAGATGGACCTGGATTTCTATATTTAAAACAGAAGTTCCCTAGAATAAGCGAAGCGAAATTCAAAGAAGGCATTTTTGTGGACCCACAGATCAGAGAAATGATGAAAGACTGCATTTAATGAGTCTTTGAATGAGGTTGAAAGAACAGCAAGAAAAGCTTTTAAGGAAGTGACTACGAATTTCCTCGGCAGCGTCAAATCAGAAAATTATGTTTCTCTGGTGGAGCAGATGCTTAGTGCTTACCAAGCTATGGGGTGTAACGTGTTTTTGAAAACGTATTTCCCGCACTCCCACCTGTGCTTCTTCCCATCAAACCTGGGCGCTGTCAGCAATGAGCATGGTAAAAGATTTCATCAGGATATATGACGCGTTCGGTGGAGAAGGGGCGAACGCAACATTTTCGAATTATGCCACAAAATGCAGTTAAAGTTTGTAAACTTTAAACCTTTGTATTTTTCCGGTTTATTGAAATGTTGTATGAATTTGAACACATATTTGAGTAAAATATTTTTGTGTAATATGTCGATATAATAAAACGCCAAGAAATTTTACAATATTATTTATTGATAGCTTCTGATGTTAACTGGTGTAATCCATTATTTGGTCCTCTTCGTCGAATGTTGTATTACCTGCTTCAACTGTTTCGGTTTCTTCCAGTTCCTTTAACAATCTTGTATAATAGTTCACTGCAGTTGCAGGCATTAGGTCTGATAATTCTTTGAGATCTTTTATTTTTTCCTTAATTATTGGCAGCAATTGGGAATACTTTGGTTGCAGTGTCTGCTGGGCTAGATTGAATAAACTGACACTGTAGGATTTTTTCCCTTTCTGCAGTCTGACGGGATGGCTATTATCTGGGGTTGTGCGGTATGCAGTAGATATTACGTAGCCTTCTTTGTGTTGAAAGTCAAATATTAACTTTCTTGCATCTGTAAATTTAGTAGTTGTTGATTTCCTAATGACAATGCACGTTTTTAGGACGTCAAAATCGAGAAAATCAGCCTGTTTCATTTCTACAACTAGGAAGCGCTGCGAAATGGCTGTAGTTATGGCCGTAACCTAATCTTTTTGGGTGTAAATAATATTGCTGTAATTATTTTTTATATTTTGTTCAATTTGCCCAAATTGAGCATCACAGGGCATTGTCGAGTGACCAGAAAGTAGATAGATGTGTTCAATGTGAAGCAATGATGCGGAGTGAATTTCTCTGAGATACATTAAAACCTAAATTTTACCGTGAAAGAGTGCAGACTAACATCTAATTTTTTGCATAGGTAAAGCAAAGGTTTTAAAGGATAATTATACGACAAAAAACTCATTTTTCGAATTTTGTGGCGTTCGCCCCTTCTCCACCGAACGCGTCAATTATCAACCATGGAAAAGCGGTACCAATGAAGATATAGCCCCAGTATGTTGGCCGACTACTGTTGGACACTTATAAGAGAAGCCCCTAGTACTAGTTATAAACGAAAATCAGCTGCAAAAAATATTAGATAAGGTACTCTTCTTTTTGTACGATTAAGTATACCAAAAAAGTAAGAAAATCTGTCAATTTTTATTTGCATTTACTTCGAAATTGGTGGGCGATAGAAACATTGTTTTCAAATTCGTAATCAGCGTAAAAAAGTACATTGGAATCACATAAATTCATTCGAAGGAGAAAAGAAGTTCTATTTTGTTGTTCAGTTTTATTCTTTAATTCTTTAATGAATATCATTGCGTAAATATGGTTTATCAAATGCAATAAAACCATTATAGCGCTTATCTCCAGCAAGTGTCAAATTTCTTTTTTATATTTCACATTTATATTAGATTCTGTTTATACTGTTTTGCTTCTCAGAGTTTATTAGTCTGTCTATAATAAATAATTAACCACAAAATGAAAATAGTCGACTGATATAAAAGCAAAACGAGCAATTAGTCATTTGAGATGTTTCAAGAAAATTAAGTAAGTCAATTTATTTTGCATCACCAAGTGACGGGTTCGTCCCAACACAAGCTGTGAGTTAACTACTTCGGGTTTACAGACTAGTTACAAACTAAATGTGTATCCTGAACAAGAACATGTAATGGAAGGATCATGTAAATTATAGCTCCATCCATAAAGATTTCTAGGAGTGTTGCTTTAATGTTTGAACCTAGACATGTAGGAACTTTATAAACACCCTATATACAGGGTGTTTCAGGAGGAAAGGTCAATACTTCGGGAGGTGATAGTATCGGTCATTGTGAGAAAAAAAGTTCATATGAACATGTGTCTAATTCTGAATGGTTACGGAGATAGAGCTGTTTGAATCTGATGCGCGCGCAGCTCTTCCTCCCCCTTCCCTCCCCAATAACCTTGAACCATGTAAGCTGTAATGTAAGCATGTAACATAAGCCAATCGATAGCTGACTCTTGTGAGTGACATTGTTTGGTGTTTGAAGCAGTGTTAAGAATGCCACACACCTTCACACATGCCGAATATGCAGATATGGTGTATGTCTACGGTTTTTGCGATGGAAGTGCAACAGCTGCTGTTGCAGAATACCGTCGACGGTTTTCGAACCGCAGAATTCCGGATCGAAGAGTGTTTACCAGGGTTTTCAACACATTGCGTGAGATTGGTACACTTCCTAGCGCTCATGTTTCATCTGAACGTGAAGGTCAACAAGATGTGGATGAAGTGGAAAACATTCTTCAGTTGGTAGAGCGTAGTCCTACTACTAGCTTATGAAGAATTTCTACACGTCTCGGTGTACCACACACAAGAGTATGGCGAACATTACGTGAGGAAGGCTTGCATCCATATCATGTACAGCGTGTACAACACCTTCAACCAGGAGACGCTGCCATGCGACTGGAATTTTGTCATTGGGTAAATGCTAATCGCCGATTGCTTCGATTAATACTGTTCACCGATGAAGCTACTTTCACCCGTGACGGTATCAACAACACTCGTAACTCTCATCGGTGGTCAGACGAAAATCCAAATGCCACTGTGGAAACAAATTTTCAACATCGCTTCTCTACCAATGTGTGGTGCGGTATCATCGATGATCACATTGATCAGCTGATTGGCCCTGTTACTTTAGAGAATCGTCTTACGGGACAAAGTTACCTAGAATTTCTGCAAAATGAATTGCCAGGACTATTGAAGGATGTTCCTTTGGCTACACGCGCTGGTATGTACTTTCAGCATGACGGAGCTCCTCCACATTCTACCCGTCTGGTGATGCAATACCTAAATCAAACTTTCCCTGGTCGATGGATCGGCCGCGGTGGTCCCATTCAAAGGCCACCAAGGTCTCCAGACCCCTCTCCGTTAGATTATCGTTTGTGGGGGTGGATGAAAAGTCAAGTTTACAAAAGAAAGGTGGATACACGAGACGAATTGCTCGCGCGCATTTTGGATGATGCTGCTGCCCGCATAAAGGAACGTCAAGATCAACTCAGACGAACAACACGCGATCTTCGCACAAGAGTTGCAAAGTGCATTGAGGTTGACGGTGGGATTTTCGAAAATGTATTGTAAACTGTAACAAATTTGTAATTTCTGTATCTGATACCATTCGAAATGCCAATGTTTAAACATTAAATGTTAGAAACAGTAATTGGTTTCTCTTTTTTGATTACCATTAACAATGCTTTTGTATTTGTAGATTCAAACAGCTCTATCTCCGTAACCATTCAGAATTAGACACATGTTCATATGAACTTTTTTTCTCACAATGACCGATACTATCACCTCCCGAAGTATTGACCTTTCCTCCTGAAACACCCTGTATATGAAAATTATTTCACGAAAGTAACACGTAAATCTTGCAGATCTGTAACCCTCGTTTGATAGACGTTTGATTTGATAAAGCCCCTTGCAAAGAAATCCAAGGGCGTTAGGTCAGGAGATCGAGCCGCCCAGGGCCTGTTGCCTCCACGTCCGATCCACCGATTTGGAAATCGTTCATTTAGGTACTCCCGAACAATATTTGCGTAATGACAAGGTGCCCCATCTTGTTGAAAGACGACGGTGTTTAAAATGCCATCTGAATGAAGCTGGGACATTTACGTGCTCGTATCGTAACAGCAGTTACAAAAATAACCCCTGTCATGCTCCAAAATGTGTTCCGCAATGCTGAGCTGATAGATTCAAACTCTGTAGAGATACTGATGGTGCTCATGTAGAATCATATTCTTAAGTATTCATTAAATGTATGCCTTCTATTATATTGTTATTGAATTTTACCCTTTTTGCTACGTTTTCACTGAAATAGGGATTTTATAAACACCCTGTATATATATATATATATATATATATGTATATATAGCGTGAACCAAATGTAGGTGGACAGTAAATGATAACGTTTATTTTGAGAATACATATTTAATTTTTTTGTATACTATAATACAAAATAAAATTTAAATAAATTTAGTTATAATATTTAATATAATATAACACAAACACCATAGTTATAATGAACACCATAGTTATAATATAATATAACACAAACCGTATTCAACCTACTGTCCACCTACTTTTGGTTCACCGTGTATATATATATATATATATATATAATGTACTACAACCTTACATTGAGAAATGAAGCAATATCTTTTTAAAAAAATTAGCAATATGGATATTATCCGCTATTGATTTTTATGATCATCCGATCGCATACTTTAAAAGAGGTAAAATTATTAAAATCAAATATACTCTGTACAATCAAATTGGCACATTTTTTTCATTTACAAATGCGTGAACAAAATTATTAATTTACAGTAAATACATAAATATCTCTTAACTCATCAAGAAATTCACTCATTCCAGACTGGGTTACAGTAGCTGAAAGCGTGTAATTCCTCAATTTAGATTGTCTTCATCCCAAAAATCGCCTATTTTCGTCGAACTGAAATTATGGAATGATTTAAGTGCTGTTATTAAAAATATTTCTATTGTAAATTCGTTTAAAAACAAATATCTTTTAATAAAGGAAAGCCGATAAAAATTTAGGATTACTCGTTCGGTTCTCGTATATTGTTTTACTCGTTTCATTTGTCGCATTTAACCATTAGTTGTTTTTACTGTATTTATATCATATCTATAATAATGAATTTTAAGATTGTATATGTTCTCTTTTTTCATAATTCATTTCTCATTTTCAAGTATTAGTTGGTTCGTGTATTCTAAATTAATTACTACTTCTTATTCATGATTTATATACGGTATTACTTAATCATAAATAGGACCTACCTATGAATTGATATGTTATCTTTCAATTAATCCGTGAATCAAGCAATCTAAAAAGCTTAAGAGCCAAATTAAACGAAATAAATTGTAGAATTAACAGTTGTTTTTTCGTTATTGTTGAAATTATTGTTACATGATAAAAATTGTAACATTTATTTTGTCAGTAAAGAATTTATTTATTTCACACACACGATGTTTATTACTTCATTTTACAAATTTTGTTTGGCCAGTTTGTCGTTATTTTTTATCTCTTAAATACATCCTCAATAGTCGTGAAACTACTACTTTTTTTTTTAACTTTTACAAAATGGCAAAGATTCCTGAAGTACGCATCGCGGTCGTGATTTTAAAAGATTAGCATTTATCCTTGGAGAAAGAAACCGTTAAAGAGCAATGCGTTAAAAATGCTAAATGCAAGTGGCTCATATTGACTAATATCATTGTAGATCCAGTCTGAATTAATTATTAACAAAAGAACACGTGCTACAATTTTACACAAACATAAAAGCTATTTTGAAATTTTCTTTGGCAAAACTATTTAGAATATGCGTAAGTTTCAGAGGCTTTGTAAAATTTAGTTTGATTTTTTTTTTCTGAGTGATAATGTTCTTTGATTGTAAGAAAATAACGGGCAATGAGCAGGGTGTCTGAACAACTTTTAACCAATAGGAATTATATTAATTGATTAATTAATTAATTAATTAAATTAACGAACTTTAAATTTAATGAGGAACGTTTTGAACATTTATGATAGGATTCCCGAAATAAATGTATTTCCCCATCAGGTTTTGGGTTACGAGTTTCAATGTATTTTTCATTGAGACTTTTCGGACACTGTATTTTACGGTGTTCAAAGAGAAACTATGCATTGAATGCAAAGAGTTATTCCAGTAACTTATTCCAGTAATAAATGACAATGCAACACTGAAACAATAAATTAAAACGAAAGTTGTTAAAAATGGCCTCCTCTCGCTTCCGAGCGAAGTTGGACACGCTGATTCATGTTGTGAAACACGCGGTGAATGCAGCCCACCGGGTTGTATGTTAGTGATAACTCGAGAAACCTGTTTTTAGTTCGTTTAAAGTGCGTGCATAGATACAAATACGTCGTTTTAAAGTTTGCCCCACAGATAAAGATCAAGAGGCGTCAGGAAACATAGGAGCTGTACTATATATATATATATATATATATGAAAATTATTTCACGAAAGTAACACGTGAAAAATATTTATGATGAATAGAACCACGAAGGAAAGGAAACACAAAAGGTGCTCAAGCGCTTTCGTCTAATGACATCCTCAGGAACACTGAGGATGTCATTAGACGAAAGCGCTTGAGCACCTTTTTGTTTCCTTTCCTTCGTGGTTTTTCATCATATATATATATATATATATATATATATATATAAATAAAATGATAATTCGACCATTGTATATACTGTACTTGTATATCTTAATATTAACTCAATTTTTTTAAACTTTTACATTATAATGAGCTTATATTGCCAACTGCACTGATATGGTCATAATAGTGAAATGTGATAAACTTTAGATTTACATTTAGTTATAAATGGGTGTATATGAAAGGTTAGAAATTTGTAACAGTTGTCCATATACGGTTAAAATAAGCAGTGAGTATAGAACTTGTAATTAACAAAATAGTTTCAACGCAATTTTATGTTTCACACATCAAACGAATCTGAAAATGAGCGGAGGTTTTTTCTGCAATAGCAACGACCTTCTCTGTCTACATCCAGTGAAATTAATGAGGGTCACGCTTAATATGAAGTACGTGTGACAGTCTAAATTGTCATATAACAACTTTAACGCAAAAAGCCTTGTTCGAATTGCCTTTTGAAATGATATTTTGGAATATACTTATTTCTCATTCGCGATAAGAAAGTATCTGATATTTTTAAACGAAATTTATTTATAGTATCAAAAATCAATACGCCGTATAGATATCTATTCACTGAATTCCTAGCCCTGACGTATGTAATAATGCAACACTATCTGTTAATGAAAAATGAAGGTATTGAGGTTGGCTGTCTGAGCGTTGTGCCAGTTTTTGGCCCTCTTCACTTAACGAAGCATAATAATGATCGGGTAATAAATGCACTGTTATTGAATGAGCATTTATTACCCAATCATTATTATGCTTCGTTAAGTGAAGAGGGCCAAAAACTGGCACAACGCTCAGACAGCCAACCTCGATACCTTCATTTTTCATTAACAGATAGTGTTGCATTATTACATACGTCAGGGCTAGGAATTCAGTGAATAGATATCTATACGGCGTATTGATTTTTGATACTATAAATAAATTTCGTTTAAAATATCAGATACTTTCTTATCGCGAATGAGAAATAAGTATATTCCAAAATGTCACTTCAAAAGGCAATTCGAACAAGGCTTTTTGCGTTAAAGTTGTTATATGACAATTTAGATTGTCACACGTACTTCATATTAAGCGTGACCCGCATTAATTTCACTGGATGTAGACAGAGAAGGTCGTTGCTACTGCAAAAAAAAACTCCGCTCATTTTCAGATTCGTTTGATGTGTGAAACGTAAAATTGCGTTGAAACTATTTTGTTAATTACAAGTTCTATAGTCACTGTTTATTTTAACCGTATATGGACAACTGTTACAAATTTCGGATCACCTGAAGATCAGGGCCCCCAGCCTTCTTTAGTTAGCTTTATAAGGCTAACTAACGAAAATATCGTCACCTTACCTGACCAATCGTCAAGGGCGTACAGTTGACCTAATGATTGGTTAGGTTAGGTCGTGATATTTTCGTTAGTTAGCCTTATAAGGCTAACTAACTAACGAAAATAGTTAATTAGAGAAGGCTGGGGCCCCTGATCTTCAGGTGATCCCAAATTTCTAACCTTTCATATACACTCATTTATAACTTAAGCGTACAGAAAATTCCGTCTGTCCATGTATGGTTAATAAAGTTTTTCCTTTTAATTCTTTAACTGCTCCGAAGTGTCAAGAAAACCTATCTTTTTCTTTTGATATGAAAATAAAAACCCACTCTAATAGACAGAGTTTATTTCCACAACAGTTTCGATGCCCACTGGCATCCTCCTCGGGTGGATACAGAAAAACGAATGAACCAAAACAAGAGGGAAAAACAGTCCAGGGGCTGACCGTTAAGAAATTCGCACCTAGGTTAGATCCCATTCTCCCGACACCAGAAGGGCATTTTCATTAAAGGGACCCGCTTATAAGTACATTCGCACAAATTTAAAACTATCTTCCTGTTCTAAACATACAGATTCTATTATTTTTTTTACGTAATTATTACATTTATTATTAAATTTATTACATTTAATATTGCATTATTATTTATTACAGAAATTATAAATTTACTATTACATTGGTTATTACTAAAGACCGGAACTTCAGGCAAAATGCCATAAATGCCTTATTTTGCCTATTTCACTAATTTATTGTGGAAAATGCCTTTTTCGATTTATAGAGCCTTATTTGCCTATCTCACTAATAAATAAGTTTTGTTTTACAAACTATCACATTTAAAAAAGTTAAATGAGTCATTTGAAATGTAGAGTTGCCAGTTAGTGAAATGACTCATTTCACTAACTGGCAACTCTACTTTTCCACATGCAGTAGGTTACCTCTGATAACACTGTATATTTGTTTTTAGTCACTGTGTATTTGATGTGAAAGATCATGCCTAAAGTTAAAGCATTTTCTTCTAAGAAACTAAGTGATTATGTTCAGGAATTTGGAGGTAGTATGTTCAGCACTGACGGCTCTATATTATTTTGCAAAGCGTGTGAAAAGGTTGTAAATTCAGAGAAGAGATACTTTGTGATGCAACATATAGACACAGGTAAACATAAGAGTGCCGTTTCCAGACAGAAGCTCAGAGGAGAGCATTCTTGTTTACTTACTAATTTTGTTACTGCCTCCAGTCGTAAGTCACAATTCTCAATGGATTTGTGCAAAACATTCATTGAAGCCGGTATTCCCTTGGGGAAACTAGAAAGTCCATGTCTGAGAAAATTCTTAGAGAAATACACAAATGAACATATTCCTAGCGAGTCATCATTAAGAAAGACATATGTAGAAGAAATATATCAAACTGTTATACAAAATATTAGAACTGAAGTTAACAACAAAATATTTGGATATCAATAGATGAGACGACCGATTCTGTTGGTAGGTATGTCGCTAATGTAATTATTGGGACTATGGAGAGTGACCAACCTTCCAAAATTTATTTGCTAGCAGTAGAGCAACTTGCTAAAACAAACCACTCAACTATTGCTCAAACTTTTACAAAATCACTTGCTTTACTATGGCCTGAAGGAATAAAGCACAACAATGTTCTTCTGTTCATAACTGATGCCGCTCCATGCATGAAAAAAGCAGCAGGGGGTTTAAAAATTATTTTCCCCAGAATGCTACATGTCACGTGCTTAGTCATGCGCTGCACAGAGTTTGTGAAGAGGTACGAAGTTTATTCCCTGATGTTGACCTGATGATTTCAAATGGAAAGAAGATATTTCTCAAAGCCCCTTCGCGTATCCAGGTTTTCAAAGAACAGGCACCAGAATTAGCACTGCCACCTAAGCCAGTACTGACAAGATGGGGAACATGGATAAATGCAGCAGTTTACTACGCTAAAAATTACAACACAATACAGAGCATTGTCGAAAGTTTTGATGAAGAAGATGCAGCTTCTATTAAGATTTTGAAATCTCTCATGAAAAATTAATTGAAAAATGATCTTGCATTCATTGAAGCCCATTTATCAAATTTGCCAATTGCAATTACTTCTTTGGAAGAACGAAATCAACCCTTGTTAAATGCGTTGAAGATTTTTAACACTGTAGTTGAGGAAATAAATCAGGTGCCGGGTGCAAAAGGTAAACTAATCCAGCAGAAGTCTGAGAAAGTAATTTCAGGTAATACTGACTTAGCTGAAATAAAGAAGATAGCAAACGTCCTTGAAGGAGATGGTGCTGAAGACACTTCAAATCTAAACCCGGAGAACATAGCAAGTTACAAATATGCTCCAGTCACATCAGTAGATGTTGAAAGAACATTTTCAGTTCTTAAAAACATGCTAACTGATCGTAGACATAACCTAACATTTGAGAATTTGGAAAAAATGCTTGTTATAATGTGTAACCAAAGAAATGCATAAATATATTTGAAAATGTAAGGTATTGATTTTGTTTATCTATGTTTTTTGGCTGTTTTTCAATATATTTCAATGTAAAAATAAATGCCTTTTTTTGCCTATTTTGATGTTTTATTGTGCCTTTTTGCCTGCCTATTTTCCTATTTTTTAGTGCCTGAAGTTCCGGTCTTTAGTTATTACATTGTTGTTTATTGTACAGAACTTATAAACCGAAAAACGAATGAAAAAGGCGAGAAGGAAACAATTCAGAGACCATTGAGAAATTCGCACCTAGGTTAGATACCGTTCTCCCAACACCGGAAGGGCATTTTATTACAGGGTCCCGCTTATAAGTACATTCGCACAAATTAAAACTATCTTCTTGTTCTATACATACAGATTCTAATATTTTGACATAATTACTGCATTTATTATTGCATTTACATTTTTTTTAACATTTATTATTATTACCTTTACTCTAATTATTAAATTTATAATATTACCTTTATTATTACATCTGTTGCATTTATATTTATTTCCACATTTATTACTTCCATTATTACATTTCCTAAAAGCGAGTAAGGAAACAATCCAGAGACCTTTAAGAAATTCACACTTAGGTTAGAACACGTTCCCCCGACTCCGTAAGGATTTTTTGACCAAGAATCTCATTAAAGGGTCTAACTTATAAGTACCTTCGCACAAATTAAAATTATCTACTTTTTCTATACACACAGATTCTATTATTTTTCTTTTGACATAATTATTACATTTATAAAGTACCTTACTTGATTCCCAATCTATAGCATGATTATTTTGGCTGGCGTGATAAAAAATGGCATTATTAGTATTACAACTTCTGAAGGCAGTGGGCATCGAAACTGTTGTGGAAATAAACTCTGTCTATCAGAGTGGGTTTTTATTTTCATATTTTGACCTTCACGTAGGAAAAAGTGGTTTTTTGCATTTTTCTTTTGATTTTGATTTTTATTTACTATTTTTTTTTCTGTTGGTTCACAGCCTCACAGGGTTCGTAGCTCAATGAGTAACATCATTTCCCTATAAGCGAAGTGAAGACACTGAGGTCGGGGTTTTGAATCCCGATGGTGCTGATTAACAATAGTCGAGGAGTTAGCGCAATGGACTGCATTTGTCTGGCCTGAGCGTTGTGCCAGTGTGTGAACCTCCTCACTCATTATTACGGCCAGCTACAAAATTTAGTAAGAAATCTATAATTATAGCGTACATATATATATATATATATATATATATATATATATATATTATATATATATTATATATACATATATATATATACTATATATACTGTATATATATACACAAACTCAGAATGGTCCCCTGAGAAACTTATATGTTAAACACAGACCGTGCATGGAACAAGGAACTCTTCTGGGAAAATTAAATCCACTATAGTCCATTACTTATTCGGACTATAGTGGATTTAATTTTCCCAGAAGAGTTCCTTGTTCCATGCACGGTCTGTGTTTAACATACTGTATATATATATATATAAGATAATTGCAGATTTAAAAGAGGACAATGTATATATGAACATCCCCCAATATGCAATTTCTTGTATAATAATGGTCATTGTAAATTTGGAGACGGATGTAAATTCTACTATCCGGACATTTGCAGGACTTACGCAAAATATGGAACCTGCAAATTCGGGAAAAAATGGTACTATCAACATCTCCCGACGGACTCAACGAACAAAGGAAAAAGTTTAAATGACAATAGGACTAAAAATAACAATAGGAACAACAATAGGAACACAATCAGCGAACAAGAAAATTTTTTCAACATCGCAGACACCTTACGGATGCTAAACGTCATCCACATGTAGTTGACACAGCTGGAAACCCCGGAGCCAAATCGCTACCGGGCAAGAAGCTACCAATACAAGTAGGTGGAAACGGATCTCTTTCGGAGGATCATAGGGCAACGAATCAAGTGATATCGAAGGAAAACGAATTTGAAATGCACAAGGGGCAACGAAAAACAGAGAACATAAAAATTGTCCTGGCTAATATTTAAGGAATAAGACCAAACCAATCACTCAATAAGGTTTCGTACCTGAAAGGATTTATGGACGAAACAAGGGCGGACATCGCATGCCTCACAGGAACTCATCTTAAAGATTGCCAAGGAAATTGTAAAAACTGCGAACATTGTATTGATAAGAAAGAGATAAATATAGAAGGCTTCAACTTACTAAGAGCGGATAGAACGACGAGACGGAAAGGTGGCTGTGCTATATATGTACAGGAAGGTCATATGACAGAGACAATAATAAGTAAATCAAACAGCTATGTGGAACTCCTAGCAGTGAAAATAGAAAAACTAAAATTGGTAGTAATAGTCATCTATAGATCTCCAAGCACTCCAACCGAAAAATTTTCGGAGGCCATTGATGACATCAGAAAGTTAATAAAGGCCATAAACCCTCCATCCCCCAATATAATGATCTGCGGAGACTTTAACTTCCCATTTATAAAATACAAAAAGGTGGATAGGAATATATATATTCACCAGGACAAGGGGGGCACAAGAGAAGACCAGGAGCAAGCAAAAATGTTGATGGCTCTCACACTCACAAATGAGTTTATGCTGACACAGGAGATAACAGAAAATACCAGAAAAAATAACTGCCTGGATTTGGTATTCACGAATAACACGAACTTGATTGCTGATATAAAAATAACCCCAACCATTATCTCAGACCACAACTTAATCGAGATATCAACAAATATGACGACAGCATTAAAAGACAATACACATATTGTGGAAAGAAGTAAATTCGGGTCTTTAACTTAAACTCGAAGACTATAAATTGGGAAGCAATCAGATCGCACATGGCCCAAATAGAATGGAGAACAATTTTCGAGAATAAAACAACTGAAGAAATGCTAACAACCTTGGAGGAAAAAACGCTGAGAATTTTAGAAAAATATGCTCCGAAATCACAGCCAAAAGGAAAGAGGAGCTGGCTAGAGAGACAAAAGAGAAGGCTATTCCGCAAAAAAGAGAGAGTGGAGGCGAAGTTAGGTAACTGCGGAGATAATGACAGGAAAGCAATAAAAGAAAGACTGGAGGGTATCGATAGGGAAATACAAGCCCTGATTAAGGACCATACAGAGAGGGAAGAGGAAAAGGCGGTAGAAGCAATAAAGGAAAATCCAAAATACTTCTATAGCTATGCAAAAAGGAAGACAAAAACGCGCGCCGCTATTGGGCCCTTAAGGACGGGAAATAATGAACTAACCGACGATCCAAAAGAAATATCTGATACATTGAGAGCTCAATATGAATCAGTTTTCAGTACCCCAAAAAGTGACAAAGCGATATCTGACAAAAATGCATTCTTTGAAGAGGAATTGCAAGGAGAGTACATAACAGATTTTGATTTTACACCAGAAGATGTAGCGAGAGCTATAGGACAAATGAAACCACATTCAGCTGCAGGTCCGGACAATTGGAACGCATTATTGATTAAAAACTGTAAAAATGAAATAGCTACACCTTTATACTGGATATGGAGAAGATCCCTAGACACTGGGGAAATACCGAGCATCTTGAAAAGAGCAAACATTGTCCCTATATATAAAGGAGGGGACAGATCTCGAGCAAAGAACTATAGACCAGTGTCATTGACGTCCCACCTCACCAAAGTATTTGAAAGAATAGTTAGAGAGAAAATTTATGATTTCCTGGAGACACGGGAAAGATTCAACGAAAATCAGCATGGATTCCGATCAGGTAGATCATGCCTATCACAACTAATAGAACACTACAACAATATCCTAGATGCATTAGAAGGCAATGACAACTACGATGTTATATACACAGATTTTGCTAAAGCTTTCGATAAATGTGACCATGGTATAATAGCACATAAAATTAAATATATGGGAATAACAGGCAAAGTCGGAAAATGGATCTACAACTTCCTTAGAGATCGTCTGCAGGTCGTCAAAATTCAAGGTATATCATCATCAGAATCGGAAGTACGCAGCTCAGTACCACAAGGGACAGTACTGGCCCCACTCCTGTTCATAATCATGTTAACAGACATAGACAGCGGAGTAAACAGCAACAGTATAGTAACATCCTTTGCAGACGATACAAAGATCAGCAGAAAAATCAGCGATGTACATGACGTGGGGGCCTTGCAGAGAAACACGAACAAAATATACAAATGGTCAGAAAACAACAACATGTCATTCAACGCCGAGAAATTTCAGCTCTTGAGATATGGTAGAAAAGAAGAACTTAAACAGACTGCATATAATGCTCCAGATAGACAGGAAATTCAGAGAAGCACGAAAGCGATTGATCTCGGGATAATAATGACAGATGATGCGAAATTCGAAATACAAAATCAGATAGCGATAAATAAAGCAAAAAGAGTCGCTGGACAGGTACTAAGAACTTTCAAGAGAAGGGACAGGACAGTAATGATTCCCCTGCTAAAAACACTGATTATACCAAAACTTGAATACTGCTCAGTTTTGACGTCCCCATATAAAAAGGAAGAAACTAATAAACTAGAAGAAACGCAAAGGCATTTCACAGCCAAGATTGATGGCTGCAAAGAACTCAACTACTGGGAAAGACTACGTAAACTAAATCTGTACTCACTGGAAAGAAGAAGAGAGAGGTACATCATAATCTACATATGGAAAATGATCGAAAAACTGGTACCAAACCTAAAACTAAACCCAATTACCATTCAGACAACACTGGAAAATAGGAAAGGCAGAATGTGTAGTGTTCCCAAATTAAAGGCCCGACAAGGGACCTCCTCAACCCTGAAGGAAAATAGCTTGGTTGTCAGGGGGCCAAGACTTTTCAACCAGCTTCCTAAGGACCTCAGAAACGTAACGGGGGTCAAAGTTGAAGTCTTCAAGAAAAGACTGGATGCCTGGCTCAGGACAGTACCAGATGAGCCAGGCGTGCCTGGCTATGTACGGTGGAGAGCGCAAGAAAGCAACTCGCTCCTCCACCAGGCCAGACCTAGAGGCGGGGCCACCAGCTTGACTTCTATGTGAAGAGAGACCAATGCACGAAACAACATAAGGTAAGGTGTATGTATATATATGATGAATAAAACCACGAAGGAAAGGAAACAGAATGGTGCTAAAGCGCTTTCATCTAATGACATCCTCAGGAACACTGAAGTAAATAAAGAGTTCAAGACTATATATAGGTTACAAAATATATATATATATATATATATATATATATATATATATATATATATATAGTAAATTTAGAAATAAAAATTGTGGGAGGAGCATACAAATTTGTAAGGAAAACTACCAATTTTAGCACTTTGCCCGAATTCAATACAAGATCAAATGGATTGTTTACAACCAATTTTATAGATAATGCCTGAATGATATATCGGTCACAAAAAAAAAAAAAAAAAAAAAAAAAAAATTGAAAAATAAACTTGTAAGAGGAGCATACAAAGTTATAAGGGAAAATTACCAAAGGTTTAGCACTCTGCCCTTCTTGTCTAAATCCATTCTGAACGAATTCAAAACAACGGGATCGAGTTGAAAAAGACCTTTGCTCATGTTAAAGTTATTTGTAAGTTGAATAATAGCAGACTCAAGAATATTTCTATTAACAATGTTGCTAGAGTGAAACAAAACTGAAGCATTATTCCAATCAATACAATGGGATAACTCTGACAAATGGACAAAAAGGGCACTGGACGACTTTCCCGTTTTCACGGAATATTGATGCTGTTTTACACGCGTGTGCAAATCCTTTCTCGTCTGACCAATGTAAAAGGAATCACATTGTTTACAACCAATTTTATAAATAATGCTTGAATTATTGGTAGGACTATTTTTTACTATGATATTTTTCACAATATTGTTAGATGAAAATACTACATTAATATCCAAAAGTTTAAGTACATTAGCAATGCCTAAAAAGCCCGGGAAAAATTGAAGTACTAAAATATTCTTTGACAAAGTGCGAGTGGTATTATGCACACGATAGAAGGTTCGTTTTGCCTTGTTAAGACAAGATTCCATAAACGCAGGTGGGTAGCACAGATCACTTCCAATACCGTTGATTTTTTCCAATTCGGCATCGATGTATTCCGGACTGGCGATCCTAAGAGCGCGGAGAAACATTGAAGAAAATATGACCTTCTTAATGGGGGTGTCATGTCCAGAGTAAAAGTGTACGTTGGACAAATTTTTTTTTTTTTCAGATAGATACTAAACTTAAAACCTAGGCTTTCCCTATGTACACGTATATCCAAAAACGGGATTGAGTTGTCTTGTTCCACTTCTAAAGTAAACTTAATGGAGGGGACTTCATCATTTAACTGAAGGAGGAAGTCATCCAGGTCATGATTCATGGGTCAGATACACAAAATATCGTCGATGTACCGCAACCATGGGATGCCAACCCCCAGGATTCTCGGAATGTAAGTAATTTCGAAAAACTCCATATAAATATTGGAGAGGAGGGGCAACAAGGGGTTGCCCATGGCCAATTGGCCATCCCAAAATCCTGTTGATAATACTCGCTATTGAAAGTGAATTTACAGTCTTTGATGCAAAGCTTAATAAGTTCCAAAACGATGTGTGCAGGTAGTGGCAGGTCGTACTTATGTAATTCTCGGGAGAGAAAGTCAAGCATATCTTCAATCGTCATTTGTAAACAATGAACAAACGTCAAAACTGATCAATCTATCAATTTTTCAGTAAGATCCATGGAATTTTTTACATGTGAATCAGAGATAGTTCCGAGAATGGGGGACAAGACTTTGACAAGCCATTTGGAGAGTTTATAGGTAATAGAGCCCACCGAACTAATAATAGGGCGCATAGGGTTGCCAGGTTTGTGGGTTTTAATAAGACCGTAAAGGTAGGGAAGAGAAGATGAAGTGGACATGAAAAGCGGAATTAAGTCCTTATGATCTTTGAGAATGCGTTTCAAGCCACTATTGAATGATTTGATGACGTCATCCTGCGGGTTCTTCCTAAGTTTTCTGTATGTGGCTCGTTCACCTTTCTAATGTAGTCCCCTTTGTCCATAATAACTATGGTGTTAGCCTTGTCTGCTTTAGTAATATGGAGCTCACCATCTTTTTTTAATTGTGAGAGGCTATTGCGAAAACGTTTAGGAAAGTTATCTTCGTAAGTACTATTCGCAGCACTATAGACAAGGCCTTTAACTATGTTAACCAAAGACTAAGGAAGATTACACTGTTTTTCAAAACAAGCAAGACTATAACAAATTTGTAAAGCAGAAGGTTTTTTAACAATAAAAAAGAACATACCAAATCCAAGGGCACTTTTTGCATCGTCACTAATGTTTTTCGAAGAAAGGTTCAAAACACATTTTGAGCTTGCTTTTTTACTCCACTGACCATTTCGAATGAGACTTTTAATTTTGCGATCCAAAATGTTACGAAGTGAAGTTCTCCGACGCAACTCGTAAATTTCATCAAACAAAGGTTGGATCCACGGTTGGGGAATAACGGTCACAAAATTACGTTTGGCAATGCGTAAATTTTTGAAGGCGGACCACTCATTTTGTCTGGTGACTTCAATATGTTTCTTTAAAATTAATCTGCTGAAGTTGTTGAACGGATGGTCGTCAATTTGTCTGAGGCGAATCGGAAGGAGGGACTTGGGAAGGACCTGCTCCTCTAGACAATTAGTAAGAAACTTTCGTCGGATACGAATCGCATGCCCCTTCATTAATGTACAAGGTGTCCCATAAGTCCGGCATCATAGGAAAAATAAAAAAAGGCAAAACAAAAGCTTTTATTTACAGAACGTGCTCAATATGTCCACCATTGTTTTCAATACACAAATTCAGACGTGATACCCAGTCAGCAAGCACACGGTGAATGATGTCAGGAGTAATGGTATTACATGCCCCAATAATGCGCTGCCGCAAATGTTCAACACTCTTAATTTTCTCTGCGTATACCAGCGCTTTCAAGTGGCCCCAGAGATAAAAATCTAGTGGCGTGAGATCCGGGCTTCTAGCTGGCCATTCCACAGGCCCTCGACGTCCTATCCAATAACCAGGGAATTGTTGGTACAGGTATTCACTTACTTGGGTGCTGTAATGTGCAGGAGCGCCGTCTTGCTGGAACCATGTTGGGAAATTTCCTTCTTCGTTCAAGACACTGGGAAACGCTTCTTCCTTGAGCATACGTAGGTAGGTGCCTCCAGTGACATGTTCATCGATCCTTCCAAATGCCACACCATACCATCACCCGAGATGCACCTTGTTCCTTTGAAAAGGTATACCAGTGAGGGTTGTTTTGAGACCAGTAGTGGGTGTTCTGTCGATTTACCTCACCATTTCCATAAAAAACAGCCTCGTCACTGAACAGAATGGTGGACGGGAAATTGGCATCCCGAACATATTGTTCCGTAGTCCATTCACAAAATTCCATCCGCCGGTCGGGATCATCATCGCTTAATTTCTGTAGGATCTGAAGTTTATATGGATGCCATTTGTGAACCTGAAGAATGTGATGGATGCTACTTTTCGACACTCCTGTCTCGGCGGACAATCGCCGAAGAGACTTATTGGGACTTCTGTTAAAATGAGCCAGGATAGCAGTCGCTGTATCATCGTCAGTGGACCTCCTTGAAGGTCCACTGCGTGGTTTATCTTCTATGGATCCTGTTTCCTTAAACTTTGCAACAAGTCTGCTAACACAACTCTGTGTTACTGGCTCGCGGTCTGGATGCAGTCTGTTAAATTCAGCAGCGGCGTCTCTTTGACTCCGATTTCCTATGAGTAGAATTATCTGGATTCGTTCTTCCTTGCTCACAGAGATTATGGCCTGTAGAAAGAGAAAAATATGAATTATGGTTTGTAGAAATAGAAAAAATATGAATTTCTCCTATGATGCCGGACTTATGGGACACCTTGTAGAAGAAAACACGGACACAAACGGAGACAAGAGAGGGAACAGCAAGCCGAAGGAACGCGTGGTGTTCATTATATGAAAATTATTTCAAGAAAGTAACACGTGAAAAATATTTATGATGAATAAAACCATGAAGGAAAGGAAACACAGAATGGTGCTCAAGCTCTTTCGTCTAATGACATCCTCAGGAACACTGAAGTAAATAAAGAGTTCAAGACTATATATAGGTTACCAAAAAAAAATATATATATATAGTAAATATAGAAATAAAAATTGTGGGAGGAGCATACAAATTTGTAAGGAAAACTACCAATTTTAGCACTTTTCCCGAATTCAACACAAGATCAAATGGATTGTTTACAACCAATTTTATATATAATGCCTGAATGATATATAGATCACAAAAAAAATAAAAATAAAAAATAAATAAAAAATAAAAATAAATTGAAAAATAAAAATTGTTAGAGGAGCATACAAATTTATAAGTGAAAATTACCAAAGGTTTAGCACTCTGCCCTTCTTGTCTAAATCCGTTCTGAACGAATTCAAAACAACGGGATCGAGTTGAAAAAGACCTTTGCTCATGTTAAAGTTATTTGTAAGTTGAATAATAGCAGACTCAAGAATATTTCTATTAACAATGTTGCTAGAGTGAAACAAAACTGAAGCATTATTCCAATCAATACAATGGGATAACTCTGACAAATGGACAAAAAGGGCACTGGACGACTGTCCCGTTTTCACGGAATATTGATGCTGTTTTACACGCGTGTGCAAATCCTTTCCCGTCTGACCAAAGTAAAAGGAATCACATTGTTTACAACCAATTTTATAGATAATGCCTGAACAATTTATCCTACGTACACTTTTACTCTGGACATGACACCCCCATTAAGAAGGCCATATTTTCTTCAATGTTTCTCCGCGCTCTTAGGATCGCCAGTCCGGAATACATCGATGTCGAATTGGAAAAAATCAACGGTATTGGAAGTGATCTGTGCTACCCACCTGCGTTTATGGAATCTTGTCTTAACAAGGCAAAACGAACCTTCTATCGTGTGCATAATACCACTCGCACTTTGTCAAAGAATATTTTAGTACTTCCATTTTTCCCGGGCTTTTTGGCATTGCTAATGTACTTAAACTTTTGGATATTAATGTAGTATTTTGATATAACAATATTGTGAAAAATATCTTAGTAAAAAATAGTCCTACCAATAATTCAGGCATTATCTATAAAATTGGTTGTAAACAATGTGATTCCTTTTACATTGGTCAGACGGGAAAGGATTTTCACACGCGTGTAAAACAGCATCACTATTCCGTTTGTATGCTCCTCTTACAATTTTTATTTTTCAATTTATTTTTATTTATTTATTTTTTATTTTTATTTTTTGTGACATATATCATTCAGGCATTATGTATAAAATTGGTTGTAAACAATCCATTTGATCTTGTGTTGAATTCGGGCAAAGTGCTAAAATTGGTAATTTTCCTTACAAATTTGTATGCTCCTCCCACAATTTTTATTTCTATATTTACTACAGTGGCGACTCCTGCACTCGGGCTTCTCGGGCTGAGCCCGAGAGGCAAGGGGCAAGGAGAAGCATGAGAGATAAAATTGTGTATTTATAGATTTAAGTTTTAAAAAAAGTTTTAAATACAAATTGTAAAAATGGTTTTTGGCTGGTAGTATGTTACTATTTTTCTGTCTAGCCTTCGTCACGCAAGCAAATGTTGAGCGCATTTAGATACCCTTACTACCTATAAAAAAAAACTATATTGACACATTAAGTTTTCGTGTAATCTTTCAAGATCCTTTACTCGGGCGCAAGACATTACGCCCGAGAAAGTATAAGTAATATCGTATATTTAAAGTTCTTTTAATGAATAATTATTTGCTTGCATACGGTTACATAATAATCCTTCTTCTAATTCTCATTAAGTAAAATATGTTTTTCCTCCTATTAATTTTTTTTATAAAGAAAAAACATTTCAACTCGGGCTTATATCCTTCGGCCTTGTAGAGGAACAATTTTTAATTCTGGCGATACATGGTAACTTTTTACGTTTCGATAAGCGTGCCTTCAACTGCCTTGGGCGGCGGTGCAGTTTGATTTTTGCCGCAATGTGAGGTTGTTCGCTTTTCTTAAATAATCTGATTTATTTTTAATATTATAAGTATTCTGAGAAGTATAGCCCACCCATGGAGGACATAGTGTTTCAAATATCCAGAATTTGCTGAAAATTTCCAATGCATCATCTTAATGCTTTACAAACTAAATATCCAAATGTAATTGACTCCAAATCCTTAGTTAACGAATTGAAATATCTTTATCGTGACAGTGACTTTAGAAAATGCAAATCTGCAAATGAAATTTTAGAAGTCTTTCACGAACTAGGATTATTGTCTGCGATGTCGGAAACAACAAAGCTGATTCAGCTCCTTACCATACCTGTAACTTCTGTTTTAAATGAAAGAAGTTTCTCTGTTCTTGATCGAATTAGATCATATTTAAGAAACACAATGGCTCAAGAACGGCTCTCGTCCCTGGCTAGGATTTCAATTGAAAAAGAAATACTTGTTGATTTAGAAAGCAAAAAGGAATTACATGACCGAATATTAAAGGAATTTGCTTTAAAACAGGGGTCACCAACCTGGGCGGTAGCGCCCACTAGTGGGCTCACATTAAAGGTAATTAAACATTTATTTCATTATTTATTTTATCGATTATGTTGATTTATTCTTTTTAATCTAAGGTGGGCGATAAGCTTTTTTAATTCTCAAAAAAATCGTAAAAGTGGGCGGTGAACAAAAAAAAAGTTGGTGACCCCTGCTTTAAAACCAAAACGCTTCGACTTTATGTTCAAGTAACTAAAATTCAAATAATTTATTTTACCGAGGTATGTATTTATTTATTTTATTGATAATCTTAAGTTATTGTCATGCATTTTTTTTGGTAACCTATATATAGTCTTGAACTCTTTATTTACTTCAGTGTTCCTGAGGATATCATTAGACGAAAGCGCTTGAGCACCATTCTGTGTTTCCTTTCCTTCGTGGTTTTATTCATCATAAATATTTTTCACGTGTTACTTTCGTGAAATAATTTTCATATATATATATATATATGCAAATAACTGCAATGACCGCGCAGTATATAAATGAATAGAAACGACATAAGTATTAAGGAACGTTTCTGCACACGAGGAGGAGAGATAACGAAATAATGAAAAATGAGGCGAACCGCCTGGGAATCGAACCCAGGGCCTTCCAATTGCCGGTCGGACGCTCTACCATTATGCTACGGACCTCACTCAATCACAAATCGAAATTCTCCCAAATAGGGCAGAAACCAATGCCCTCAGAGAGCACCCTCGCAAATCGTGAATATGCGCAAATAACTGCAATGACCGCGCAGTATATAAATGAATAGAAACGACATAAGTATTAAGGAACGTTTCTGCACAAGAGGAGGAGAGATAACGAAATAATGAAAAATGAGGCGAACCGCCTGGGAATCGAACCCAGGGCCTTCCAATTGCCGGTCGGACGCTCTACCATTATGCTACGGACCTCACTCAATCACAAATCGAAATTCTCCCAAATAGGGCAGAAACCAATGCCCTCAGAGAGCACCCTCGCAAATCGTGAATATGCGCAAATAACTGCAATGACCGCGCAGTATATAAATGAATAGAAACGACATAAGTATTAAGGAACGTTTCTGCACACGAGGAGGAGAGATAACGAAATAATGAAAAATGAGGCGAACCGCCTGGGAATCGAACCCAGGGCCTTCCAATTGCCGGTCGGACGCTCTACCATTATGCTACGGACCTCACTCAATCACAAATCGAAATTCTCCCAAATAGGGCAGAAACCAATGCCCTCAGAGAGCACCCTCCTCGTGTGCAGAAACGTTCCTTAATACTTATGTCGTTTCTATTCATTTATATACTGCGCGGTCATTGCAGTTATTTGCGCATATTCACGATTTGCGAGGGTGCTCTCTGAGGGCATTGGTTTCTGCCCTATTTGGGAGAATTTCGATTTGTGATTGAGTGAGGTCCGTAGCATAATGGTAGAGCGTCCGACCGGCAATTGGAAGGCCCTGGGTTCGATTCCCAGGCGGTTCGCCTCATTTTTCATTATTTCGTTATCTCTCCTCCTCGTGTGCAGAAACGTTCCTTAATACTTATGTCGTTTCTATTCATTTATATACTGCGCGGTCATTGCAGTTATTTGCGCATATTCACGATTTGCGAGGGTGCTCTCTGAGGGCATTGGTTTCTGCCCTATTTGGGAGAATTTCGATTTGTGATTGAGTGAGGTCCGTAGCATAATGGTAGAGCGTCCGACCGGCAATTGGAAGGCCCTGGGTTCGATTCCCAGGCGGTTCGCCTCATTTTTCATTATTTCGTTATCTCTCCTCCTCGTGTGCAGAAACGTTCCTTAATACTTATGTCGTTTCTATTCATTTATATACTGCGCGGTCATTGCAGTTATTTGCGCATATTCACGATTTGCGAGGGTGCTCTCTGAGGGCATTGGTTTCTGCCCTATTTGGGAGAATTTCGATTTGTGATTGAGTGAGGTCCGTAGCATAATGGTAGAGCGTCCGACCGGCAATTGGAAGGCCCTGGGTTCGATTCCCAGGCGGTTCGCCTCATTTTTCATTATTTCGTTATCTCTCCTCCTCGTGTGCAGAAACGTTCCTTAATACTTATGTCGTTTCTATTCATTTATATACTGCGCGGTCATTGCAGTTATTTGCGCATATTCACGATTTGCGAGGGTGCTCTCTGAGGGCATTGGTTTCTGCCCTATTTGGGAGAATTTCGATTTGTGATTGAGTGAGGTCCGTAGCATAATGGTAGAGCGTCCGACCGGCAATTGGAAGGCCCTGGGTTCGATTCCCAGGCGGTTCGCCTCATTTTTCATTATTTCGTTATCTCTCCTCCTCGTGTGCAGAAACGTTCCTTAATACTTATGTCGTTTCTATTCATTTATATACTGCGCGGTCATTGCAGTTATTTGCGCATATTCACGATTTGCGAGGGTGCTCTCTGAGGGCATTGGTTTCTGCCCTATTTGGGAGAATTTCGATTTGTGATTGAGTGAGGTCCGTAGCATAATGGTAGAGCGTCCGACCGGCAATTGGAAGGCCCTGGGTTCGATTCCCAGGCGGTTCGCCTCATTTTTCATTTTCGTTATCTCTCCTCCTCGTGTGCAGAAACGTTCCTTAATACTTATGTCGTTTCTATTCATTTATATACTGCGCGGTCATTGCAGTTATTTGCGCATATTCACGATTTGCGAGGGTGCTCTCTGAGGGCATTGGTTTCTGCCCTATTTGGGAGAATTTCGATTTGTGATTGAGTGAGGTCCGTAGCATAATGGTAGAGCGTCCGACCGGCAATTGGAAGGCCCTGGGTTCGATTCCCAGGCGGTTCGCCTCATTTTTCATTATTTCGTTATCTCTCCTCCTCGTGTGCAGAAACGTTCCTTAATACTTATGTCGTTTCTATTCATATATATATATGAAAAATTATTTCACGAAAGTGACACGTGAAAAATATTTATGATGAATAAAACCACGAAGGGAAAAGAAACACAAAGGGGGCTCAAGCGCTTTCGTCTAATGTATATAGTCTTGAACTCTTTATTTACTTCAGTGTTCCTGAGGATGTCATTAGACGAAAGCGCTTGAGCACCCCTTTGTGTTTCTTTTCCCTTCGTGGTTTTATTCATCATATATATATATATATATATATATATTATTATGAAACAATGCCCTTTGTATAAAGTAAAATATAGCTCTTACATTGCAAACAAGTCTGTAAAGTGCCTAAATTGGTATTTCGTAGCTTTAATGTTCCAAGCAATGAACGATTCTTAACATTAAACGTAGAGGTTCCCAGTTTCCTATGGCTTATATACAGGGCGTCCCAAAAAAATGTATACACACTTTAAATAATTATAAAGGCAGTGTTTATTAAAATACATTTCATTTTCAAAATGTAATAGAATCTACAGACATTATTTAATTGTTTTGTCAACGCCTGTTTTCAAACTGACGTCCGTTCTGGTCCAGGCACTGCTGATAACGCGAAGCAATGGAATCGCAAACATCACGAAACATTTCGTTTGGTATTTGTGTGCATTCTCGTTCAATGGCTGCTCTCAATTCAGCGACTGTTGCAGGTTTTATAGCGTAGACTTTGTCTTTTAAGTATCCCCATAAAAAAAGTCTAGTGGTGTGAGGTCTGGTGAACGCGGAGGGTATTCTACGAAACCCCTTCGTCCAATCCACTCTTCGGTCCGGATCATCTTCATTAATAGCATGGACTAATCTTGGAATGTAACTTTTCCTTGACAGCGCTTCAAATGCGTTGGAGAGACGATTCTGAAATTCCTACCTCACGACTCGCTTGCCGCACAGATTTTCTTGGACTTGGTGATACGTTTCCAGTACTCTTTCTTGCTTTGTGGGGCTTGTCGATGTCCGTGGTCTTCCAGAACGCTTCTTGTGGACATTCTGAACAGTTCCATCGGCTTCAAACTTATCTCTAATTCGAGTGATGGTAAGTCGCGTTGGTGGATCTGTTTGAAACTCCCTCCTAAACTGTCTTTGCACTTCAACTGCGTTTTCACACTTCCAGTAGCATTTTAGAATGAATTTCCTTTGTTCAAAGCTTAGTCTGACTGCCATTATTAATTCTAATGGGTTTAACTTGGAAAGAAAGAAACATCAATTGAGCTATCAGCTGTTAAAGTGTGTATACATTTTTTTGGGACGCCCTGTATACAGTATATATATATATATATATATATTATATATATATATATATATATATATATATATATATATATATATATATATATATATATATATATATATATAGGAAGGAAGGGGCTAAGGGCAAGCGCTGCAAAAGTAACCCCTCCGCAGAAGGAGAGAGCCAAAAAGGTCTTCAAGGCTCAATGATGCCATTTTTCTTCTTTTTTAATATAATTTTGAAAACACGGTTAGCGCGTAAGATGCCTGTATGTGTGTGTGAGGAATAGAGGGAGGAATGTGTGTTTGAAAGCATGCTGGACTGTTCACAGGGTAGATGAAACACAGAAATAGATCAGCTAAGGAGGACAGTGACAGGAAAAACGGGAGTACCTGCACTCCCTGTCTCCTACCTAACATGCTCCCTGGAGTACTTCCTTGGTCGATTGGTGTCTACAATTTCATATGATTCAAACCTATAAGGAAAAAATTATTCCAAGGGCTTTCGAATATTCATCAGTACACCTCGTCACCTGACGAGGTGTACTGCTGAATACACGAAAAGCCTTGAAATAATTTTTTTTTGCTCGTGGTTTTGCATTATTCATTCATTTCACGTATTTAAGTGTGAATTTCATCCCATATATATATATATATATATATATATATATATATATATATAATATATTCAGAAAGAACATATTACATAAGATATACATCATATGTATTAGGTTTACACAATGTTGATATTAATGTTTAATTTTGTATTTTTAGAATATAAAAAGAATTAGTAAAAAATAAAATAAAGTTGCATTTAGTTAACTCTGTCATCACAAATGAAAATTGAAATAATCTTCGAAATAATAGAAAAGGAAGTGGTAAACAATATGGTAAACTGAACATGTTGAAATACCAAAATAAGTAATTTCTCTTATTACAAATTAGAAATGATGATGCAATTTTAAAGTTACAAAAATACAGATAAATGAGGCACATTATAACTATGGCGTAATGGAAACTTTTAACATGTAATTTATATAACTTGTGGTTGCACCCAATTTAAGATTGTGAATTTTGCGTGTATATATATATATATATGTGTGTATGTGTGTGTGTGGAGAGAGAGAGAGAGAGAGAGAGAGGAGAGAGAGAGAGAGAGAGAGAGAGAGAGAGAGAGAGAGAGAGAGAGAGAGAGACTTCAACTTGGAACCTGATTCTGAGAGAAACCTACTTTGACGCGTAATACGGAACTAAACGATATGAAATTTATTTATTATATTGTAGGTCTTAACGAATGAATGTTTAATGAGTATCACAAGAATTTGGTGGATCCAAGAATAATCCTGAGGAACACTCATACGTCACATCCAATGGGAAACCCTCAAGTTTTTTCTCCTTTTCGTTGCGATTTTTTTTTTTTAAATAGTTCCACATCAAGTTAGATGAAGTATTTATAGGGGCATATCTGTGCAATTTATTCTCATGCCAAAAAATCTGTTTAGAACTTCTCATTTTTACAATTTCTATTAATAAACTTTTACTTACATAATAAAGGGATTTTACAACAACTACTACTAATACTGCTATTTATAATAATAATAATAATAATCATAATAGTGTAGGAAAACAATCGGGGGTTCATTTTCGATTGCTTCTTTGTCCTGAGGAACGCTTTTGTATTCGATGTTTGATGATCAAACTTTTTCCGCTTTTCATTCCCTTCACCTTGAAATAATTAGATATTTGCCCTCCAGCTTCTCCTCTCCAGTGGAGGGCATGAGTGGAGGGAAAGGGTGGAGAAAGGGAGGGAAAATGCAGCATGAATGGAGGGTACGGGCCCGCTGGGAATGGAGGGAAAGAGAAAACGGAATACGAAAGAGTAAAAGGGTGGATGCTGTGAAAGCTGAAAGAATTATG
>JAJOZX010003094.1:0-30000 GCA_023014485.1 Bathynomus jamesi | reverse complement strand
AACCAGACATGGGGTAATAGTAATAGTAATAAATCATATTTTTTTGGCTCTAATAGTAATAGTAATAGAAGGCAAAATAATAATAGTCTATTTCTTTTCTATTACAGTGGCAATGGACATATTGTGTGAACAAAGAACTGAAAAAAATGAACTAAATTTACTCTAAACTAAAATAAACATGTATCGTATATTGGGGCTTATAAGTCTGTATTTTACGCTTAAAATTATGCCCCCTAAAGTAGGGAGTCGACTTATAGGCCCAGTCTAAAAAATTAACCTTCTACTTTTCATTTTAGCTTGTATTTAAAAACGGGTCTACCTGTCATAGGTTCTCAGTTCTGCATTAGCTCGCTTTTGGTCAACATCTGAATTGGATCCATATGACGAAGCACTTGCAAATATATCTCAGGATGTACATAATGAACTTATGATGTCAGATGATGATTATGACGGATATGATAACTAATTTTTATGAGGTTTTTACAAAGTTTACTGTTTTATGTTGGCAAGTTGGTGGTCAACTTAAACACCCAGAATAGGCTAAAATCTGAAATTGAAAGTTAGGGAATCGACTAATCTGGACCGTAAACTTATACGCCCCAATATACGGTATGTGAAATTGTGAACTAATATTGTGGCAAATTTTTCCTTCGATAAAGTAAAATTTGTCAAGACGTACAGTCTCTGAAATTGTAATGATTTGGTTGAAACAAATATTTGTTAACACACTGTTTCTAATTGCATTTAAATAGACATAAAGATCCTTTCCAAATGAGTGAAATACCCCACATACAAAAGTAATAGTAAAGTAATAGATGAAAAATAAAGTAATAGTAATAGAAGAAATCAAAAGTAACAGTAGTAATAGTAATAGAAATCCAGTAATAGACATCATGTCTGCCAGGAACACGAAAGAGGAAGATACCAGGGACACTAATGAAAACGCGCCGAAGACAAAAAACCACTGAGTAGGGAAGAAGAAGTGGTGGCGGAACAGACGAAAGCAATCGAATCACATAGGACTCGTAAGGAGATTAAATGACGGGCCATATGCGAATACTATAAAACAGGGTCGTGCAAATATGGATCAAACTGCAGGTACAGTCATCCTAAAAAATGCTTCGACATGATGAGGAATGGAAGATGCAGATGCGGACAAAACTGCCACTTTTTCCACCCTCCTATGTGCAGACAGTCACTGATATAGAGAAAATGCCTAAATATAGAGTGCCCATATTTTCACATAAAGGGTACCCAAAGAAGAGAACGGGAAAGAACAGACCTTATCCGAATTAGAGGTAACAACAGGAGCAAGGAAACAAATTTTTTAGAGGAAATGAGAACTATAAAAGCACAGCTTGCCCTGCTAACAAGAAAGGACAGGACTCCACAGATATATTCACCACACCATTACATACATCACCCCTCTATCCAACACCACCTACCTATAATACAACAACCACAGTGGTATCAAGGGCTGCAACCCCAATTCTCCCAAATGCAGCGGCCCAACCAACAACACCAAACAGGAACCGATATCGACCTGGAAACGACCAGTATATAGGAAAACCGAACACGGAAATTAGAAACACGATAAATGTTTTATACACAAATATTCAAGGCCTCTATACGGACCATGCAGGCTGCAAATTACAATACTTACAGAATTTGGCTACTGAAGCCAGCATAGATCTCATATGTCTAACGGAAACACATTTACATAAATGCGAAAAAGGCTGTGAAGACTGCATCGAGGATACTGAAATAGCATTGCTGGACTACAACATACACAGAGCAGATAGAGTGGCTAGACGAGGGGGGGGAGGGTGTTGCATCTACATGAAAAACACATACACATGTGAAGTGAAGGTAAACAAATCAAACAGCTCAGTCGAAGTTATTATGTTAGAAGTAAAAGAACTGAACCTAACTATTATGAACATCTACAGACCACCAAGCACCACAAAAAGTGAATTTCAATTTGCTACAAATGAAATTGAAAACATATTAAAATTACTTGAAACTCCAGCAACAAATATTCTAATTTTCGAGGATTTTAATTTCCCAGTCATAACATGGAAGAAAAGTTTCATGGCAACATTACAAAAGATGATAGAACCCAAGCAACAATACTATTAGATATTATGAAACATTACGCCCTTACCCAGGAAATCTGTGAAGCCACAAGAAAAGAGAACGTTTTGGATTTAATCTTGACAAATAACAACGAGATAATAATAAGTAAAAAGGTAACGCATACAAAGTTCTCCGACCATAACCTCATCGATATACAATTGAAGTTAGCACCCAGAGGTCCGAAAACGCATCCTAGAGAGTCAGAACGAATATTTGAAGGCTTAGACATAAATTCAAAGAGAGCAAATTGGAAAAACGTAAATAAAGATTTAAAGGACGTAAATTGGGAATTGCTACTTCACGAAAAGACTCCACAAGAAATACTATGTATAATAGAGACTGAAACCAAACCTATAATACTGAAACATATTCCAGAGAAACAAAGAGAAAACGTAGCAAGCTCGAGAGGAAAATCAGGACACTATTCAGGCAACGAAGACAAACCGTGAAATATCTACACAGATGCAGAACTGATGCAAAGCGATTCAAACTAGAGAGGAAACTTTGCGAAATAGAAATGGACCTAAAGCAAACATTCATAAATAAGACAAACGAGGAGGAAAACAAGGTAGCAGAAAACATAAAAAATAACCTAGAATACTTCGACACGTTTGCGAAAAGGAAAATGCAGTAAGGAGAGTATTGGTCCGTTGATAGGCGAGGAGGCCAAATCCATAAATGACCCGAAAAAAATAAGCGAACTGCTTAGGGAACAATTTAACTGTGTTTAGTACCCCTAAGTCCCATATGGAAGTGGAAAACCCAGACGAATTTTTCGACATAGATACAAATCAGCCAAGAACAAATTCCGGCACAAAAAACGGGTGTATTAATGGACATATTAATGGACTTCGAGTTCACGGAAGATGTAATTAAAGCTTTATCACTGATGCAAGACACATGGAGTGCCACGTTTCTGAGGAAATGTAAAGAGAGTATTGCCAAACCACTATACTTACTATGGAGTGAATCACTCGACACAGGACAAATTCCACTCCCATTAAAGAACGCGAACAATGCCCCGCCTGTTTAAAGGTGGTAACAGAGCAATGCCCAAGAATTATCGGCCAGTGGCTCTCACCTCACACCTTATAAAGTGTTTTGAACTATAATTAGAGGCAAAACTGCCTACTACCTACAAGAAAAAAGATTTATACAACCCAAATCAACATGGCTTCAGGGCTGGAAGATCATGCCTATCACAGCGACTGGACCACCGGGAGAAAATATTGGAAACATTGTGTTGAGGACAAAACATACATGTAATATATACGGACTTTGCTAAAGCCTTCGATAAATGTGACCATGGAATCATTGCACACGAACTTAAGAATACAGGAATTACTGGAAAGCTAGGAAGGTGGATATGTAATTTCTTGACGCAAAGAACACAAAGAGTGGTAGTAAACGGAGTTAAATCGGAAGTCTCTGAAGTCGTGAGCTCTGTCCCACAAGGGACAGTATTAGCTCACTTGCTGTTCATAATAATGATTGCAGATATTAACGACAGTATTGTATCATGCTTCGCAGATGACACAAAGATATGTTAGGAAATAGTGAACGAAGGTGACATAAGAAAATTACAAAACGACATTGAAACATTATTCCAGTGGACAGAAGACAACAATATGAAATTCAACGAAGAAAAATTCCAACCTCTAAGATATGGTAATAACAAAGAGCTGCAGAATAAAAGGTACAAAACTCTGCAAGACAAACAGATAACACCAAATCTACAAGTCAGGGATCTGAGAGTAATAATGTTGTCGGATACAGATTTCAGAGAGCACTATTAACATCAAAATTACAACTGCTAGAAAAATAATGGGAATCATCTGGAGGAGCTTCCGCAGCAGAAAAGTAAACATCATGCTCAAATTATGAAAGAGTCTAGTCCTACCAATAATTGAATATTGCTCAGTACTCACAAGCCCATACAGAAAACGAGACATTGCGAACATTGACGCTATACAAAGGACTTTTACATCTAAGATAGAAGAAATGGAAGGTGAAAATTACTGGTCTCGACTACAATCCCTGGAACTCAACTCTCTCGAAAGAAGGTGCGAGCGGTACACAATAATATACATATGGAAAATACTTGAGGGCTTTGAGCCTAACCTTAGAAATGAAATAGAAACAAACTGGAATGAGAGAAGAGGCAGAGTTTGTACAGTCCCAGCTGCTGTAGGACAGGGGGCCATGAAAACGAGGATGGAAAATACCTTCAGAATACGAGGCCCAAGGCTTTTCAGTGCCCTACCGAGAGAAGTAAGGAATCTCCAGCACACTGACCTGAATAACTTCAAGAACCAGCTGGACAGATTCCTGTGCAAAGTTACTGACCAGCCATGGGTGGTTGGCTACGAGGGCAGGAGGAGATCAGACAGCAATTCCCTCCTTCACCAAATTTTCGCAAATGACGCGGGATGCTGCAGAGGGGTCGACCGCAGGTCGATCCTGAACCGTCGTTCGAACTCACACAAAGTGTATATATGTATATATATATATATATATACATGAATTTCACAATTAGACACGTGAAATGAATGAATGATGCAAACCCACAAAGAAAAAGAAAAATTAATTTTTTCCTTGTGGATTTGCATCATATATATGTATACACAGTGGTGGGCACCGTTAACCAAAAAGTTAACTTCGTTAACCGCTAATCCGTTAACCAAAAAGTTAACTTCGTTAACCGTTAATCCGTTAATTCGTTAAACATGTAACGGAAGTTTCCGATAAACCGTTAACGTTAACTTTTATTATAAAAAAATGAAAAACACAATATATATATAATTTAATTTTCCCTCTTCTTCTCGTTCTCCATTTTGTCCATGAGATGCATGTTGCCCTTCATGAAAATTAGCATATCAAAGTTTTCATCAGACAGGGATGGTCTCTTGGCCCTCAGGATGTCCTTGCCCATAGAGAACAAAGTGACATGAGAATTGAAATCTTACCTGATCAGTTTTATGGTTCTTGAAATGTATCAAGGAGACTACTAATAAGGTACTCACAGACATATTATAAATATACATGACTTACTTGACAACGATTATTTTTAAATATTCACTAGCACAAACATGTTGCGCAAGAAACAGACTGCAAATGAAACGAATGTAGTTATTTGTTGTAATTGTTACATATATATTATTGAAAGTGCCTTAAAATGCTCGTGATATTTCTTGAAAGAAGTTGAAACATTCAACTCAAATGGCAAATCTTTCCGCTGATTTTACAGTCGACCATGTTTTGCTCAAATCAATGCCATAAATAACTACCATATTTGGTAAGACACAAATTGTGGCGACGGAAACAAATATATCGCCTGATTTTGCACTGCGGAAATGGAAATTCGTTCATCACTATTAACAGTGGCGGATTAATTGCGCACCTGCTCAGCACTGAAAATAATATAAACTTTTAAACGTTTATTTATGAATTTTTTGGGTTAACGGACTTGAGTTAACGGAAGTTAAATGTAACGGAAGTTAATTAGTCCGATAATGATTTTCAAAGTTAACTTAAAAGTTAAATCGTTAACGAAAAAGTTAACTTCGTTAATTAACGATTAACGGATTAACGGTTTGTGCCCAGCTTTGTCAGTATACATACACAGTGTATATATGTATATATGAAAATTATTTCACGAAAGTAACACGTGAATAATATTTATGATGAAAATAACCACGAAGGAAAAGAAAACACAGAATGGTGCTCAAGCGCTTTCGTCTAATGACATCCTCAAGAACACTGAGGATGTCATTAGACGAAAGCGCTTGGGCACCATTCTGTTTTCCTTTTTCCTTCGTGGTTATTTTCATCATATATATATATATATATATATATATATATATATATATATATATATATGTAATCTCAGTATAATTTTGCGTTTCTACCGTGTGACCACAAAAATTGTCCCTGTTTTTAATCGCTTATTACTCAGTCATTATTGCAGCTTCACAAATGAAATAAAAAGCTTTCGAAAAAGAATATTTAAAAGTTTTATTTAATTTTTTCGATATCCTGGATACGAAATCAGTACTTATAAAAAATGACAGTTTTATCCACCACAATTATGGTTATTTGTAGGACATGCAACGTGTTTCATCGCAGAAGAGATGATCAAACATGGCTCGGTAGTTGCCACCCAACGGTCTTTCAGACGACAATACGGTCAGCAAAGGACCATAGATCCTAAAACGATTCGCAGGATTTTCGCAAAATGGAAACATCACGGCTCAATCAAGAACATGCATAAAGGCAACTCTGGGCGCAGCAAAGGTGTGCGAACCGCTGAAAACATTGATTCAGTCGCAAATCAGCTTGAAACGGACAACAAGAAATCTGTGAGACGACTATCAGCTGTGACAGGAATCAAACGGGAGAGCATTCGGAAAATAATCACGTTGGATTTGAGAATGAAGTCATTCAAAATTATGTGTTTGCAACAGCTTAGCGAACAAGACTACCAGCGTCGTTTGATGTTTTGTGAACGCATTGAAACAATAATTGAACAAAACCAGATAAGATTAAGTGACATAATATTCAGTGATGAATACCACATCTATCTCAATGGGTTCATCAACAGACAAAATTACCGGTGTTGGTCACAAAACAAGCCAAATATACACTTGGAGAAACCTCTGCATTCACCAAAAGTTACTGTCTGGTGTGGTTTGAGTAGCAGCAAGGTTTATGGTCCTTACTTTTTTGAGGACCCAGAGACAAGGAGACCACTTTCAGTAACTTCAGAAAGGTATGTAGAAATGCTGAACACTGTTTTTGAACAAGAAAACTGCAGTAACAAGTGGTTTCAGCAAGACGGAGCAACAGCCCACACAACTAGGCAATCACTGGAATGTTTAACAAGATTTTTTGAACAAAGATTCATTTCTCATCGCTCGCAGTTTCCCTGGCCCGCAAGATCTCCCGATCTATCACCTATGGACTTTTTTCTCTGGGGATTTGTCAAGGACAAAGTATTCAGGCAAGAGCCATCCTCTATCGAAGAATTAAAGCAAGCGGTGGTAGAGAGTGTACAGTCCATTGAATGCAGCGTTTTGGGAAATGTAATAAATAACTTCCTTTCCCGTTGTGTGAAATGTAAGAATGTCCAGGGACGTCACTTTGAACACATGTAGAATAAATTAAAACTTTAAAATGTTCTCTTTCGACCTTTCTGCGAGTGTTAACATTATGTGACATTAAAAATCACACAAAGATTGATTACATGCTTGCCAGTAGTCCGTAAATTAACCAATTTTTGGGAATACAGTGAAACCTCTACTATCCGCATATGTCTGTTCCTGGCCATATGCGGATAGCTGAGGTTCTCCCATCCAAGACCCATGCAGCATAGAACAACCGTAATACAGTAAATTTAAATAAGGAGTAAACAATTTTACATAAACGACTATATTAAAAACAGTAGTAATAATAATAATAATAATAATAATAATATGTAAAAATATCGACAAAAGGATCCTTGAAACGTTCTTCGTTCCCATTTGTTTTGCTTGCAAGATTCCATACATGAATAAGTTTTCATTATTTACAACTTTGATTTCTTTGAGTTATCTGAAATATAATTGCGAAATTTCGCCACTTGATAAGGCACGCTTAGGATCCATGACGATTACTGTGCTTATTGTAAAAAAAACCTAATAAATATGACACAACAGGGTAGTTAAGGCGGTGGTGCGAGTACGTAAATGTGCGGTTAATTTAATTGAGTGACGGATATTGAAAACAAGAATACAATGAATGGTGAAAGAGGAGAACATTCAAACAAAACTTTAAATTGCAACAAACTAAATGCCGATAATGACAACCCCCCCCCCCCCCCCCCTCACCCCACCCCGGGCCCGAAAAAACAAAATCATAAAAACTAATTGTTGTTCAGGGGAGAAAATTTTAAGATTATATAAAGTTATATTTCATTCTGGAATTCTATTTATAAACATTTATAGAATTTTTGTTTTCTTTATTTTTACCTGTTTTTTCTTTTCTCTTTAATACACTTTTTTGGCGGGGGGGGGGGGGGAGATAGTTTAGAGTGTATCTTGGGGTCTTTGTTAGACTGTAACCAATTTTAAATGTACATTTGAAAATTGTATTGTATCCCTAGAAAACCAGCGTGCCCTTTTACGATAAAAGTATATTTGTTTTTCTGGAAATGATGTCTTTCACTATAAGTTAATTTTTATTATTTTATTATTACAGACATTGTTTGATAATAAAAAATTGCTTAATTCAACCTATCTGTGTAATTTCTATTATGGCGTTACGTACAGTTCCCCGCATATGTAATGTTGCTCGCCTCACAGACGACTCCGTAGTCCGTACATCTGGCAACGCCGCAGTGATAGTCAAGGTACTCCAACTGGGGGGAAGGTGGGGTGGAGGGGGGACAACCGAGTCCAACAACATATAACACAGAGATATACTGTATATCTGAAGGACAATTGAATGTGCAGTCATTAACATACAGGTAATTAGAATGTAATGTTTCTGTTCATAAAGATAAACAATTAATATGATCGTGAACAGCGTTGAACTCCATGTAGTTTACTAGTCTTATACAGTAATTAGCGGAGCGACCCCGCTTTGCCCGGGTGGAAGTTGAATGATATAACCTATATATACGAGGGTAATTCAATAAGTATCCGCACTTTTTATTTTCACATCTGATAGATTATAAACACATCACTTCTCAATGTCGTCTCCCTGTTTCAAAATACACTTAGTCCAGCGATCTACAAGCTTCCTAATGCCATCACAAAAAAATGTTTTTGGCTGTGTGCGTAGCCAGTCATGCAACGCCTCCTTCAGGTCATCATCGCCTTGGAATAGCTGACCTCTCAAAGCGTCTTTTAGTGGTCCAAACAGGTAAAAATCCGAAGGTGCCAGGTCTGGACTGTAGGCTGGATGGTCGAGAATTTGAAATTTAAGTTGTTGAAGGCATTTTCTAGTCTGTGCAGCGGTATGAGGGCGCGCATTGTCGTGTAGCAGAATAACACCTTCCGACAATCTCCCTCTCCGTTTTGTGCGAATTGTTTGCTTTAACTCATTCCGAAGCATGTCAGAATACTATGCACTTGTTACTGTAGTTCCACGCTCTAGATAATGTTCAAGGATAGTGCCTCGTGTATCCCAAAACAGTGTTAGCATAACTTTACTTGCTGACGGCTGCGCCTTGAACTTCCTTGCAACGGGAGATGTTGGATGCTTCTATTGCATGCTCTATCATTTGCTTTCTGGTTCATGGTTTCATATCCAGTGATAATGCGCTCCAAAAAGTTTTCACCTTCATTATGATACCGCGCCAAAAGACGAGAGCAGACGTCCATACGATTACGCTTGTGCTCTTCTGTCAACTATTTGGGCACCCATCTTGCACAAACCTTGTGAAAGCCAAGAATGTCATGAACTATCGAATAGGCTGACCCTTGACTGATGTCTAATGAAGATGCAATTTCTTTCATTGTTAATCTTCTGTCATCGAAAATCATGGTTCTGGCTTCTTCCTGCTTTTCACCACTGGTTGATGTTGATGGTCGTCCCGAGCGCTGAGCATCTGTCAAACATGTCGACCTTCCTTGAACATTTGAATCCACTCGTACATACTTCACCGTGGTAACGCATTATTCCATACTAAGCATAAACGCGTGTGAATTTCAGCTCCTTTCACACCTTCTGCGCACAAAAAATGAACCACGGATCTGTGTTCTTCCAGAGTACAAATTGAAAGCGGCGCAGCCATGCTCACTACTCGTACGATATGTGACAGCTATGAGTAGCCTAAATAAGCCTATAGATCTCAGTTAGGCTCGTTATTACGAGTATATATATATATATTATCACTAAAATAAAAAGTGCGGATACTTATTGAAGTACCCTCGTGTGTGTGTGTGTATATATATATATATATATATATATATATGACCTCGGAGGGCGACGCCACATAACCTATGTTCTTATATATATATATATATAATATATATATATATATATATATATATATATATTAGGGTGCCACTTATTTGGGGTGTTTTTCATTTTTTGGGAATTTCTATCAGGACGGGCGCATTTCTGGTGTCATTCCGTCTAAAAACATTGTGTGTAAAATATTTTTGAAATAAAATAATAATTAGAAGTGCCTCAACGAGGTCAAAGTTTATACTTTTTGTCGAAAAGTACTCATGGCGTTCTGTTATCATGTCAGTTTTCGTTTCGATAGCTGCTGTAGTTTCTGAGTTGAAAAATGATAACAGACAGACAGACGGACGGTCAGAGTCGTTGGTTTAGTCTTCCGCACTGGTGTACAGAAGACTAAAATGAGGTATTATACATGGTGTAACACGAGTTTATCCAAATATTGATACAGGCGAAAGAACATGTTATTCTAAGTAGAAAATGGGTTGGGACGAGTTTTGCCAACACTAACAGTGTTTCATTCTCTTTTTCAGTGAGTTCTGAAACGACGTGATGGCTTCGGCAACAAGATCTAAAACAGCAGTCTATCTCCTGGGGACCGTGGACCACAGCATCACAGGAAGCATGCTGCCTACGGGAAAGCAGGCGCTTCAGTACTTTTTCCACCTTCACCTTGACGTCAAGAAGCCGATCAAGGAAGCAGCCGCTGAGACAGTGACCGCAGTCAAGGAATTCTGGGAGCGGTCCCGTATTCCTACGCAGAAAGACCAACGCGCAAGGGACAAGGTTCTCCGAATGTACGAGAAGTGGCGGGCTCTGAACAAGAACTCGAAACGGCGCACTGTGACCCAAATCAGGAACGAGGCCGAGTTCCTCTCATCCCTTGACCGCCTCTTCGACATCGCACACGAACAGGCGATGTCGATGATCACAATCGAAGAGGACAGGGAGTTCCTGACGGGACAAAGGGCCGAGGTGCGGCGCGGCCGCATCTCCTCCACACGTGACATGACGCTGCACACTGAGGAGGAGCGTGCGAGGAGACAGGAAGCGGAAAGGAGCCGCCGGCAAGATGATGAAAGGGCGAACAGAGAGAGCCGAGAAGAACTCGTCGAACTGGCATCGAGCTCCAGCTCAGGTGCAAGCAGCCCGACTCGGTCACCGACACGGCGTCGTCGCCGAGAAGAAGAGGAAGAGCTCTCTCTCCCGGGCCCGTCCACGTCGAATGCAGAAGCATCTACGACCCCTTTACCACCCAAGCGATTCCGCGCGTCGAAAAAGATGATCACCCCTGATCTCTCCGCAGCGATGGATCGGACGAAACTTACCGACCGAGAAGGTGTTTTTTTGCTGTCGGCGGCTGCGAGGAGCTTGGGCCACGACCCTGAGGAGCTGGTCTTGAACCGCGAATCCTCCCGCCGCGACCGAGCAAAGTTCCGTGCTATGGCAGCAGCGGAAATGAAGGCAGCCTTCCATCCTACTGTGCCGCTGACCGTTCACTGGGACGGGAAAATCGTACCAGCGGCTGACGGAGGCCCTGCTGAAGATCGCCTTCCAGTTCTGGTGTCTGGGGAGAACGTCGACAAGCTTCTGGCTGTGCCCAGCCTCCCCGACGGCACCGGCCGCGCCATGGCGGAAGCCGTCCTCTCTGCCCTCGAGGATGGGACATCAAGGGACGGATCTGTGCCCTCTCTTTTGACACCACCGCCTCAAACACAGGACTCTCAGGAGTAGCTTGCTATATCATTGAGCAGAAACTCGAGAAGACAGTGCTTCATTTGGCTTGCCGCCACCACATCCACGAACTGGTGTGCGAGAAGGCATTCACGGCGTGCCTCGGTCCCTCTACTGGTCCTGACATCCTCCTGTTCAAACGATTTGCCGCCCAGTGGGACTTCATCAATCAAACCAAAGCGAAGCCCTTCGAGGATGGAACCATGCCGCAGCACCTGAAGGACGCCCGCGACGACCTGCTGATCGAATTCAGCCGCCTCCTCGACGGTCAACATCCACGTGATGACTACAGGGAACTTCTGGAGCTCTCTGTAATTGTGCTGGGGGGTCCGAACAAGCGGGGTGCCCGGTTCGCTCGTCCCGGCGCCTTCCATCGCGCGCGCTGGATGGCAAAAGTCATCTATGCCATCAAACTGTTCCTGTTCCGGGAACAGTTTCAGATGTCGTCAGGCGAAGCGGCTGGAATCCGGCGATTCACCATCTTCGCCGTGTCCATCTACGTGACGGCCTGGTACAAAGCGCCGCTCCCGGCAACGGCCCCAGCCGCGGACCTCGCGCTGCTCAAGGCCCTCGTCTATTATCCGGACTCAGCGGTGGCCAAGGCGACGGCGACAGTCTTCGCCAGGCACCTATGGTACTTGAGCGAGCGCCTCGTCACCCTGGCCATCTTCGACGGGTATCGACTTGGCGACAAAGCGGGAGATGATTAAAGCGATGGAAGAAGAGGAAGGATCGGAGGATCCCCCGCGGCGTATCAATGTGGACCTGTCCACCGCCTCAATCGCCAACAATACATTGGCCAAGTTCACAACGACTACATCAAAGGAGTTCTTCAAGGTTCTGGACATCAGCACCGCCTTCCTGCTCAAGGATCCGGAGGAGTGGCGGACGGACCCAGCCTTCATCGCCGCATCCCGCCGAGTCCAGGCCCTTCAAGTTGTCAATGACTTCGCGGAGCGCGGGGTGGCGTTGATGCAGTCTTTCAACCTGGCCCTTACCAAGAGTGAAGACCAAAGGCAGTTCCTCTTACAAGTGGTCGAGAAGCACCGCTGTGACTTCCCAACCGCCCGCAAGTCCACCGTGACCTCTGCAAAGTAGGCAACAATGAGAGGGAGATGGGCGCCCATGATACCCCCCCCCCCCTTGAGGGGCTAATACTCGAGTTGAGGGGGACCTAGAGTTGAAAGTATGAAGTCCAGTTATATGTTTTAGGTCAAGATTAGTAGCTTGAACAAACTAGAAGTGATATTTTATTTGCTAGAGGCATAGAACATCATGATCTAAAATTTCTACTTTTCGAGAAAATATACAAACTTTGACCGTATTGAGGCAGTTCTAAATATTGTTTTATTTCAAAAATATTTTACACACGATAATTTTTGACAAAATGGAACCAGAAACGCGCCCGTCCCGATAAAAATTCAAACTTTCGAAAATAAGTGTCACCCTAATATATATATATGCTAGAGCTCCGCCCATTTTGTCACTATCTTTCAACCAATCCGCAATACAGAGGCCTCAGATGGCCTCGGAGGCCGACACCACATAGCCTATGTTCTTCCCCGGCATCAGTTACCCCTATCCCACAAGTCTCATCCAAATATGGCCAGTGGTTTGGCCGGCTATAAGAAACAAAGAAAGAAAGCTCTCAGGCAGTTCGACCGTCACAATTATTAGTATAGATAAGGTTCTATTATGATTATTGCAAGTCTATATGAACAGCTACCACAATACAACTTTTTATATATTAGTGAATTTGAACCAAAAATAGACATTACAATACACTAGTTTATAATATTTAGAGATTAGCTAGTCGAGAAAATGTAAATTTATGGACAACTTAACTTATTATGCCTTGTCATTTTTGTGAATGTAAAATATTTTTATGTATGATAATTACACTTTGAAATGAGTATAAATTATCATAGTGTTTTTTGGTGTTCATTTTTCTGTAAATATAGATTTTGTTTTGTAATGAAAATTTTAAAGCTTCAAATAATTACAATCAGTAAGAGAATCAGGTAAATTTGGCCGATGCTAATGTCCAAAAAATGGCCGATTCTGCCAATGACGATGAATCAGTACACCGCTAGTTTTTATTGATTTTGTTAATTTTGAGGGCCAGGTTCTTTACTGGTAAATATACTATTCAATTTGATGTAATAACATGTTTTATAGCTTTAATAACTCACACATGTTGTTTATACCCTCATGTAATCGCAAGTTTCTTTAAAAATATCTTATTTGTTAAACTTTAATACAAAAAATGTCTCATCTTCTAATTTTTTTACAGATAAGATAGTATAATGGCTTCAAATAAAGAAATTTCATACAAGAATAGGTTGAAAATTATTGTTCTCCATAAAGAAGGCAACAAATAGCTGCTAAAGCTGGAGTATCATTGTCTACTGTTTCCAAAACACTTTCTCACCACTCACAAAACTGGGGATGTGAAGAACAAAACATCTAAAAAGGATGATGAGTATATGATAATGATGAGCAAGTGTAATAGAAAGAAGATTGTTGGGTGGGGAAGGGGAATGAGAGAGTGTGGAGGTTGGTTGTGTAATGTCTATTTTTGGTTCAAATTTACTAGTATATAAAAAGTTGTATTGTGGTAGCTGTTCATATAGACATGCAGTAATCATAATGGAACCTTACCTATACTAATAATTGTGACGGTCGAACTGCCTGCGAACTTTCTTTGTTTCTTATGGCCGGCTAAACCACTGGCCATATTTGGATGAGACTTGTGGGATAGGGGTAACTGAGGCCGGGGAAGAACATAGACTATGTGGTGTCGGCCTCCGAGGTCATCTGAGGCCGCTGGATGCCTCTGTATTCCGGATTGGTTGAAAGATTGTGACGTCATAGACACGTCATAAAAGATAGTGGCATAAAATGGGCAGAGCTCTAGCATATATATATATATATATATATAACATCCTCCGAGCCGACAGAACAGTGAGACGTAAAGGAGGATGTGCTATTTACATGCGCGAAAGGCATATGGCAGAAATGACTATAAGTACCTCAAACAGCTACGTAGAATGTGCAGCAGCAAAAGCTGAAAAATAAATATGGTGCTAATTGTAATGTAGAGACCCCCGAACACGCCAACTCAAATTTCTCTGATTCCATTAGAGAGGTAAGAAACTGGGTAAAAGATTTACATTCTCCAACCCCAAATATTTTTTGTGGTGATTTTAATTTTCCATTCATGAAATATAAAAGCATAGGAAAAAATACATATGTACACCAAGACAAGGGGAGCACACGGGAAGACCAGGAGCAGGTAAAAATGCTAGTAGCTCTGGCTGATGAATTTATGTTAACACAAGAAATAACAGAAAACACAAGAAAAAACAACTGCCTAGATTTGGTGTTCACAAACAACAGCAACCTAATTGATAATGTAGAAATATCCCCAATTATAACATCGGATCACAACATTATTGAAATAACAACCAATATAAAATCAACAAGAAAGGAAAGAACACGACCAACAGAAAGAAGCAAATTCGAAATTTTTAATTTTCATTCCAAAGCTATAAACTGGGAAGATGTTGCATCCAGCATGGAAGTAATAGATTGGAAAGCCAGCTTCGAGGCCAAGACAACGGAAGAGATGCTAACGACCTTAGAGGAGAAGACACTGGAAATTGTGGAAAGACATGTCCCAAAAATACAACAAAGGGGAAAGAGGGGCAGGTTCGAGAGACAAAAGAGGTCATTGTTCCGAAAGAGAAAAAGAGTGACTACAAAATTAAGTAACTGTAAAGATAACAACATCAAAAAAATATTAAACGATAAACTGCAGAGTATCGATTGCGCCAGACAGGAACTAATCGAGAAGCATGCAGAAAAAGAAGAAGGCGACGCTATAGAGGCGATAAAGGTTAACTCAAAGTACTTCTATAATTTTGCAAAAAGGAAGTCGAAAAACGATACGACTATCGGACCTTTGAAAAACGAAGACAGTGCTTTATCTGATGATCTGACAGAAGTATCCGAAATATTAAGAGCTCAGTACAAATCATCTTTCAGTATCCCCAGAACTGACAAACTGATATGCGATAGAAACGCGTTCTGTAAAGAAGAACTACGAGGGGAAGTATAACGGACTTCGACTTTACGACGAATGATATTACACAAGCTATAGGGAAACTAAAAGCACACTCAGCGGCAGGAACGAACAAATGGAATGCCACACTGATCAAAATCTGCAAGAATGCAATCGCTGAGCCACTTTATTGGATATGGAGACGATCACTAGACACGGGAGAAATATCGGGCATCCTGAAGAGCGCGAACATAGTCCCAATATATAAAGGAGATCGATCTGAGGCCAAAAACTATAGGCCAGTGTCGCTTACATCTCATCTCACTAAAATATTTGAAAGAATAGTTAGACAGAAAATCTCTTGACTTTTTGGAAACTCAGAAAAAATTAATGATAATCAACATGGGTTTCGGTCAGGCAGATCATGCCTATCAAACTAATGGAACACTACAACAACATTATTGGTGCACTGGAAAGTAATGAAAACTATGATGTAATATACACAGACTTTGCCAAAGCGTTTGACAAGTGTGACCATGGAATCATAATACATAAACTGAAGTATGTGGGAATAACAGGAAAAGTAGGGAAATGGATATATGATTTTCTTAGTGAGCGGCAGCAAGTCGTTACAGTACAAGGAGCATCTTCATTAGAATCAGAGGTCCTCAGCTCAGTACCACAAGGAACAGTATTAGTTCCACTACTCTTCATAATCATGCTAACTGACATAGATGAGGACGTTGCCAGAGACAACACAGTAACATCCTTTGCCGATGACACAAAGATCAGTAGAAAAATAAGAAACCCAAAAGATATGGGATCTCTACAAACCGACATGAACAGAATCTACAAGTGGACAGAAGACAACAATCTGAAGTTTAACGCTGAGAAATTTCAGCTGTTACAGAACGGAAAAAGGGAAGACCTAAAATCCATGGAATATTATACCCCAAATGGACAGGAAATTCAGAGAACTTCTAGAGCAAAAGATTTAGAGGTTGTAATGACTGATGATGCGAAATTTGAAACACAAAATAAGATAGCAGTAAACAGAGCAAAGAGAATAACTAGGCAGATACTGAGAACCTTTAAACGAAGGGATAGGAATATAATGATATCTCTACTGAAATCACTGATCATACCCAAATTGGAATACTGCTGGGTCCTAACATCCCCATATAAAAAAGAAAACATTAGACAGCTAGAAGGGATTCAGAGAAGCTTCACAGCCAAGATCAATGGGTGCAAAGAACTAAATTACTGGGAAAGGTTACGCGAACTAAACCTATATTCAGTAGAAAGGAGAAGAGAGAGATACACCATTATTTACACTTGGAAAATAATAGAGAAACTAGTCCCTAATCATACTCTGAACCCTGTAACTCCCCAAACAACAGTGGAAAGTAGAAAAGGAAGACTGTGTCGTGTTCCCAAATTAAAGGCAAGACAGGGAACATCCTTAACACTGAAAGAAAATAGTTTTGTTGTGAGAGGACCAAAACTGTTTAATCAGCTGCCCAAAGACCTAAGGAACACGAGTGGTGTTGCAGTGGACATCTTCAAAAGAAAATTAGACGCCTGATAGATTATAACCACATCACTTCTCAACATAATCTCCCTGTTTCTCAATACACGTAGTCCAGCGATCTACAAGCTTCCTAATTCCGTCACAAAAGAATGTTTTTGGCTGTGTGCGTAGCCAGTCATGCACCGCCTTATTCAGGTCATCATCGCCTTGCAATCGCTGACCTCTCAAAGCGTCTTTTAGTTGTACAAACAGGTAAAAATCCGAACGTGAATGAAGGTGAAAACTTTTTGGAGCGCATTATCATTGGAGATAAAACCTGGATCCATCACCATGAGCCAGAAAGCAAACGACAGAGCATGCAATGGAAGCATCCAACATCTCCCGTTGCAAGGAAGTTCAAAGCGCAGCCGTCAGCAGGTAAAGTTATGCTAACATGTTTTGGGATTCACGAGGCACTATCCTTGAACATTATCTAGAGCGTGGAACTACAGTAACAAGTGCATCGTATGCTGACATGCTTCGGAATGAGTTAAAGCAAACAATTCGCACAAAACGGAGAGGGAGATTGTCGGAAGGTGTTATTCTGTTACACGACAATGCGCGTCCTCATACCGCTGCACAGACTAGAAAATGCCTTCAACAACTTAAATTTGAAGTTCTCAACCATCCAGCCTACAGTCCAGACCAGGCACCTTCGGATTTTTACCTGTTTGGACCACTAAAAGATGCTTTGAGAGGTCAGCGATTCCAAAGTGATGATGACCTGAAGGAGGCGTTGTATGACTGGCTACGCACACAGCCAAAAACATTCTTTTGTGATGGCATTTGGAAGCTTGTAGGTCGCTGGACTAAGTGTATTGAAAAACAGGGAGACTATGTTGAGAAGTGATGTGTTTATAATTAATCTATCAGATGTGAAAATAAAAAGTGCGGATACTTATTGAATTACCCTCGTATAAGAACATAGGCTATGTGGCGTCGGCCTCCGAGGTTATATATATATATATATATATATATATATATATATATATCAGCAAACAACCACAGGGAAAAGGAAACACAAAGTCCGAGCGCTTTCGTGATATATTCACATTATCAAGGAGGAACAGAAAATAGACGGAGATTACAAAGTAAATGAGTTAAATAGACAAGCAAAAATTCACAATCGGCACCTCAAATTAAAGGCCTTAAAGCCCTCTAAAGATTTTTCAATTGATAACATAATCTGTAGGCTGCTAAATTACAAATTTAAAAGAAGTATACTGTATAGATGAAATTAAAAAAACCAATACAGAGAACAAAAATTATTATAATGGTTATTAACACTAATATTTAATTAAAGCACGCAATTAATTGGCAAGAATTTAATGAAAAACGAATAAATAACGTAGATAACAAATAGATAACATAATCTGTAGGCTGCTAAATTACTATATAGATGAAATTAGACAAAATACCAGTACAGAAAACAAAAATTATTATAATGGTTATTAACACTAATATTTAATTGAAGTAGGAAATTAAGTGGCCCGAAATTAATGAAAACAAAGGGAATGTTGCCATCGTCTATTTGCTTGTCTATTTAACTCATTTACTTTGTAATCTCCGTCTATTTTTTGTTCCTCCTTGATAATGTGAATATATCACGAAAGCGCTCGGACTTTGTGTTTCCTTTTCCCTGTGGTTGTTTGCTGATTAATAAGGTCACGTGTTATTTTGTGATTTTAGTGCATATATATATATATATATATATATATATATATATATATATATATATATATATATATATTATATAATATATCGAAACCGATAAAATTATTGAATGCCCAGTTAGGTCAATTGTACGCCCTTGACGATTGGTTAGGTTAAGTCGTGATATTTCGTTAAAACTAACGAAAATATCACGACTTAACCTAACCAATCGTCAAGGGCGTACAATTAACCTAACTGGGCATTCAATTAACTTACCCGTTATTCAATTACTCTAATCGGGCATTCAGTTGACCTAACCGGGCATTCAGTTAACCTAAACGGGCATATAATTATATAATATATATATTATATATATATATATATATATATATATATGTACTACAGTATATATATATATATGAAAATGAAATGAAAATGAAAAGTTTATTGGCAGACTATAGTCCACATGACAAATATTATTAATACAATGACAGTTCATATACTAAGGATAGAAATATATACACTTGATTAGAAATAATACTGCACTGTCGAAGTTAAGTGGAGCTACAGACAGACGTTTTCATGCCAAGAAGTCCATAGCTTAGAGGATAAATGGCAGGACTCATGGATAGCTTGGATGATCGGGTTGGTTGATTTTTTAATTCTTTGCATTATACTGTGTTGAGCACGTCTTGTTACCTCCGGGAAGCTCGGGACATTGCGGGTAGCAAACATTTGCGAAGCTGAGCATCTTGGGGGTAATTTATGTAAGAGTCTAAAAGACCTGTTGTACAGCAAATTTAGGGTTCTGCCAGAACCTTTTTTAAAGTTCACCCAGAGTTGCTGATCGTATATATTACTGCAGAAAGTACGAAAGAGTGTGTCTAGCTTCACTTGTACAGAAACGAAAGTTCCTTATGGTCATATTCGCTTTAGCACACAGGCTTCGAGATTGTTTTCTTATATCTGAGTCATCACTCAAGGAGCTGGTAATAGTTTGACCCAAATACTTAAACTCTTGTACTTCCTCAATTACTTCACCATTCATTTTAAACTTTATATCAGCTTGCTGATTACAGCTTTTAGGATGAAATTGCATAACCTTAGTTTTTGTAACATTAAAAAGAATATCATGTTTCTGCGAATACACTTCGCAGACTTTTAGTAGCCGATCCAGACCTTTAACAGAGGGACTTATTAACAAAAATTTCGCCCCTCATATGTGCTGCAAGACGTGCATTGAAAATTTGAGAAGATGGAGCAAAGGCAGAGCGAAATCTTTGCCTTTTGGAATTCCCATGATTTGGAGAGAAGGAAAGGATCACGTGACAGATTGCTATTTCTGCATGACAAACCTCCAAGGTGGGCTTATAAATTTATTTTTCTTAAATATTTTGAAATCCTCGTATGAAACTTGACATAATATTCACCATAATGTAATATTCACCATATATAGCATAATATTCACCATAATGGTAATCATACATTTACATATACATATTGTTATAGAAAATACATTTACACATACATATTGTTATACAAGTTACATTTACATATACAATGATTGTATATTTTCTTTCTTTTTCATTCATATTGTCCCCGAAGGGACAATATGAATGAAAAAGAAAGAAAATATAGAGACTCCATCGACCTATTTCATATCTTACAGACCGCAGCCTTCCCTCACGAGCCGCCACTGTCTGAATGCTTCTTCTATTTCATATGCAAGTTTTATATCCATGTTTCTGTGTTTCTATTTTCAGGAGTTAACAAGAAGAATAAACACATTGTTGTATACCCTGACATTCCTTCTGCTATGAGACCTGTATCCCATGGTCCTGGAATTCCAATACCCGACCCACCTCAAACCCTGGACTTCGATGATTCTGATGATGAATCAATGACCAATGCCAATGACCAGTTCCAGTCGTATATACCTCAAAATACCGCTTCAAATGAGCCGAGGCCTCTCAACCAGGCCAAACTTAATGATCTTACCAGGGATTTAGGACTTTCCAAATTAGCTGCCGAGATCTTGGGCTCACGACTTCGAGAGGACAACTTGCTGGCTCCGGGAACAACATTCTCCTGGTATAGGAAACGAGAGGAAGAATTCCGCAAGTTTTTTGCAGTGCACGAAAATACCTCTTCCTTAGTGTACAGCTGCAATGTTGAGGGGCTAATCGAATCCTTGGGCCTGCCATATAACGCATCAGAATGAAGGCTATTTATAGACTCGTCTAAACGAAGTTTGAAAGCAGTACTTCTCAACATTGGGAATAGGGTTGCATCAGTCCCTGTAGCACATTCCGTACAACTTACTGAGAGCTACGATAACATGAAAATTTTACTGGATGCTCTCGTATACGACCAACATAACTGGAGGATCTGTGGAGATTTGAAGGTAATACTAATATCATAAGTAAACTATTGCTATTGACTATGTTGTTTTTCCAAAGGTTATTTGAGAGCGTATAAGAACACTTAACTTCCCCACAGAAGTGATACAGTCCAATGCATAGATTTTTTTATCTGATAGAACAAATTCTCTAAATTCTTTAAATATTTTCATTTTTTTTCAGATTGTGGCATTTGTATTGGGAATGCAAGGGGGATACACGAAATACCCATGTTTCCTCTGCAAATGGGATAGCCGAGCGGATGAGAAGCACTATGCACAGCGTGAATGGGCATCCAGAGAGAATTTTGAACCTGGGTCGCATAATGTCGTTTCAGTGCCCCTTGTACCACCAACAAAAATTTTGCTCCCACCACTTCATATTAAGCTGGGCTTGATGAAAAATTTCATCAAATCAATGAATAAGGAGGGTTCAGCATTCCGATATCTCGAGAGTAAATTTCCTCATATATCTGATGCTAAACTAAATGTTGGGGTTTTTGATGGTCCTCAAATTCGAACTTTGATCAAGGATACTCAGTTCGAAAACGCAATGACTCCAACTGAGAAGAATGCCTGGCAGGCATTCAATCAGTTGTCACTGATTTTCTTGGCAAGCGTAGAAGTCCAGAATACGAGTCCGTTGTCGAAAACTTGATGGAAGCTTTCAAAGCTCATGGGTCGCGCATGTCCATAAAAATGCACTTTTTGTGGTCCCACTTGGACTATTTTCCTGAAAATTGCGGGGATTATAATGAGGAACAGGGTGAACGATTTCACCAAGATATCAAAATAATGGAAGAGAGGTACCAGGGAAACTGGGATATCAATATGCTGGCGGACTATTGCTGGTGTTTGAAGCGAGACGTGCCCGAAGAAAAACACAGACGGAAAGCCAAAAAAACTTCATTCCTTCCTCAATAAACTTTTTTCCATATTCATTGTATGAATAAAAGTATTTATTCACACAATGTTTTCATTTTTCACGAGTGTTCTTATAATATTACTCGTATCTACAGTGTTTAAGCTAAAAAAATCAATAAATTTTGGGATAAAATTGGACTTATAATAAATGGCCAATGGAGAAAAAACCTGACCTGATTGAGGAAAACCAATGTCATTTTCGAATTCAACATGGTCGAATTATATAATATGAGTTGAAAAAACCCTCACAGCAGACAAAAAAATTTCATATGCATACCAGTGTAATATATAGCGTTTAACTTCCACCCGGGCAACGCCGGGTCGCTCCGCTAGTTCTTGTATAAGACTAGTAAACTACATGGAGTTCAACGCTGTTCACGATCATATTAATTGCTTATCTTTATGAACATAAATATTACATTATAATTACCTGTATGTCAGTGACTGCACATTCAATTGTCCTTTAGATATACAGTATGTGTAATTGTGTATGTGTTATATGTTGTTGGACTCGGTTGTTCCCCCTCCACCCCACCTTTCCCCCAGTTGGGGTACCTTGACTATCGCTGCGGCGTTGCCACATGTACGGAGTCGTCTGTGAGGCGAGGAACATTACATATCCGGGCAACTGTACATATATATATGTTACAATGTGTGAAACTAGTCATGTCACGTAATGCCTAAAAATGTCAGGCATTTCGCGTAATTCGATTAAGCGATTAACGACTTCGTGAAGGTTAAGTTAAGTTAGGTTATCCTTATAGAGTCATAACTACGCTCCCGCCTACTCCGAAAACCCACCTCTATCGGTGGGGAGTCCATCAGGGCAGGCGGAAGTCCTAGTTTCCACCGGGGGTGTTCAATTACAGCCCCCAGCTTCCCCCCAGGACCCCTGCGTTGCCGGATATACGCCCGACTGATTACGGTCCGTGTCCGGTCCCACCTACCACTTTCAACGTTGGCACGGGGTCCGACGTACCGGGCCCCGCACCGTAGACGAGGAAATCGGGGACGAGCAAAGCCTCGCCTGCACCAGTGCGGCGGTAACAGGCCTGAAAACCACGGCCGGGTGGTCCATGATCGACATGCCCGCAGGGACGTGGTCGCCTATGTATCGCCTGGCAATGCCAGTGCTCCCATCGTGGGCCACGCTAAGGGAAGCCACGGTTTTCGGCCCCCACGCAGGCCCACCGAGGTGAACGCCCACTCGCGACGTCTCCTCTACTCTGCAAGGTGGTACAAGCCGCCTTGCTCCCGAGGGGGAATCGAGACCGAAGTCGTCATCCCCCCCGAATCGGGAGCCTCGTCATCAGGAATCTGCCCAGTGTTCCGAGTCGAATAGAACCCTAACCCAGAACACTGAGAGACTGGGTCCGAGGGATCAAACCATCAATAGTGGACGTCCCCCTACCCGTCCTGCTCAGTGAAGCCCACCGGGGTCGCCACGGGCGAGAGGACAGGCACTAAAGTCAAGCCCCCCGCTGCCTGGCCCAACCTCAGGCCGCCCCCCTACCTATCCCCCCAAGCGCTTCTCCACGAAGAGCGAGGGGGGGGCCCTTGCTGGACGGGGGGCGGTCCAGGACGCGTCCCGAAGTGATTGATCTACGGGTAAGCCTCACGGCACGGGAAATAACTAACATTCATAGTTACTCCCGCCGTTTACCCTCGCAAGTTAGGTTATCCTTATAGAGTCATAACTACGCTCCCGCCTACTCCGAAAACCCACCTCTATCGGTGGGGAGTCCATCAGGGCAGGCGGAAGTCCTAGTTTCCACCGGGGGTGTTCAATTACAGCCCCCAGCTTCCCCCCAGGACCCCTGCGTTGCCGGATATACGCCCGACTGATTACGGTTGGGTTAGTAACGCGTATTACCTTTGTTTAGGGTCAATCAAATTACGCGAAATGCCTGAATTCACAGATTAACTTTCAACCTTTTAACCGTTAAATGTTCCGTGCCATGATTCCTCATTTCACGAAGTCAAGCTTGTCGCCCCTCCTCACGAGTTGGCCTGGTGAAGTAGAGAGTTGGTTTCATGTTCTCCCACCTCATATAGCCAGGTACGCCCGCCTCATCTGGGATTGTTCTGAGCGAAGCATCTAATCTTTTTTTGAAGATGTCCACCGCAACACCATTCGTGTTCCTTAGTTCCTTGGGCAGTTGATTAAACAGTCTTGATCTTCTCACAACAAAACTAGTTTCCTTTTGGGTTAAGGATGTTTCCTCTCTTGCCTTTAATTTGAGAACACGACACAGTCTTCCCTTTCTCCTTTCCACTGTTGTTTGGGGGATTATAGGGTTCAGAGTAAGATTAGGGACTAGTTTCTCCTTTATTTTCCAAGTGTAAATAATGGTGTACCTCTCTCTTCTTCTTTCCAGTGAATATAGGTTTAATTCACGTAACCTTTCCCAGTAGTTTAGTTCTTTGCACCCATTGATCTTCGCTGTGAAGCTTCTCTGAATTCCTTCTAGCTGACTAATGCCTTCTTTTTTATATGGGGATGTTAGGACCTGTAATATATATATATATATATATATTATATATATATATATATATATATATATATATATATATATATTTGGTGCTCTTCCAATACATGCTCTACCGTAAAATTTACATTCCAATATGTGCTAACTAACGAAAATATCACGACCTAACCTAACCAATCGTCAAGGGCGTACAATTGACCTAACGATTGGTTAGGTTAGGTCGTGATATTTTCGTTAGTTAGCACATATTGGAATGTACATTTTACGGTAGAGCACGTATTGGAAGAGCACCTATATATTATATATATATTAGGGTGACACTTATTTTCGAAAGTTTGAATTTTTATCGGACGGGCGCGTTTCTGGTTCCATTTTGTCAAAAAATATCGTGTGTAAAATATTTTTGAAATAAAACAATATTTAGAACTGCCTCAATACGGTCAAAGTTTGTATATTTTCTCGAAAAGTAGAAATTTTAGATCATGATGTTCTATGCCTCTAGCAAATAAAATATCACTTCTAGTTTGTTCAAGCTACTAATCTTGACCTAAAACATATAACTGGACTTCATACTTTCAACTCTAGGTCCCCCTCAACTCGAGTATTAGCCCCTCAAGGGGGGGGGTATCATGGGCGCCCATCTCCCTCTCATTGTTGCCTACTTTGCAGAGGTCACGGTGGACTTGCGGCGGTTGGGAAGTCACAGCGGTGCTTCTCGACCACTTGTAAGAGGAACTGCCTTTGGTCTTCACTCTTGGTAAGGGCCAGGTTGAAAGACTGCATCAACGCCACCCCGCGCTCCGCGAAGTCATTGACAACTTGAAGGGCCTGGACTCGGCGGGATGCGGCGATGAAGGCTGGGTCCGTCCGCCACTCCTCCGGATCCTTGAGCAGGAAGGCGGTGCTGATGTCCAGAACCTTGAAGAACTCCTTTGATGTAGTCGTTGTGAACTTGGCCAATGTATTGTTGGCGATTGAGGCGGTGGACAGGTCCACATTGATACGCCGCGGGGGATCCTCGATCCTTCCTCTTCTTCCATCGCTTTAATATCTCCCGCTTTGTCGCCAAGTCGATACCCTCGTCGAAGATGGCCAGGGTGACGAGGCGCTCGCTCAAGTACCATAGGTGCCTGGCGAAGACTGTCGCCGTCGCCTTGGCCACCGCTGAGTCCGGATAATAGACGAGGCCTTGAGCAGCGCGAGGTCCGCGGCTGGGGCCGTTGCCGGGAGCGGCGCTTTGTACCAGGCCGTCACGTAGATGGACACGGCGAAGATGGTGAATCGCCGGATTCCAGCCGCTTCGCCTGACGACATCTGAAACTGTTCCCGGAACAGGAACAGTTTGATGGCATAGATGACTTTTTGCCATCCAGCGCGCGCGATGGAAGGCGCCGGGACGAGCGAACCGGGCACCCCGCTTGTTCGGACCGCCCAGCACAATTACAGAGAGCTCCAGAAGTTCCCTGTAGTCATCACGTGGATGTTGACCGTCGAGGAGGCGGCTGAATTCGATCAGCAGGTCGTCGCGGGCGTCCTTCAGGTGCTGCGGCATGGTTCCATCCTCGAAGGGCTTCGCTTTGGTTTGATCGATGAAGTCCCACTGGGCGGCGAATCGTTTGAACAGGAGGATGTCAGGACCAGTAGAGGGACCGAGGCACGCCGTGAATGCCTTCTCGCACACCAGTTCGTGGATGTGTGGCGGCAAGCCAAATGAAGCACTGTCTTCTCGAGTTTCTGCTCAATGATATAGCAAGCTCCTCCTGAGAGTCCTGTTTGAGGCGGTGGTGTCAAAAGAGAGGGCACAGATCCGTCCCTTGATGTCCCAATCCTCGAGGGCAGAGAGGACGGCTTCCGCCATGGCGCGGCCGGTGCCGTCGGGGAGGCTGGGCACAGCCAGAGCTTGTCGACGTTCTCCCCAGACACCAGAACTGGAAGGCGATCTTCAGCAGGGCCTCCGTCAGCCGCTGGTACGATTTTCCCGTCCCAGTGAACGGTCAGCGGCACAGTAGGATGGAAGGCTGCCTTCATTTCCGCTGCTGCCATAGCACGGAACTTTGCTCGGTCGCGGCGGAGGATTCGCGGTTCAAGACCAGCTCCTCAGGGTCGTGGCCCAAGCTCCTCGCAGCCGCCGACAGCAAAAAAACACCTTCTCGGTCGGTAAGTTTCGTCCGATCCATCGCTGCGGAGAGATCAGGGGTGATCATCTTTTTCGACGCGCGGAATCGCTTGGGTGGTAAAGGGGTCGTAGATGCTTCTGCATTCGACGTGGACGGGCCCGGGAGAGAGAGCTCTTCCTCTTCTTCTCGGCGACGACGCCGTGTCGGTGACCGAGTCGGGCTGCTTGCACCTGAGCTGGAGCTCGATGCCAGTTCGACGAGTTCTTCTCGGCTCTCTCTGTTCGCCCTTTCATCATCTTGCCGGCGGCTCCTTTCCGCTTCCTTCTCCTCGCACGCTCCTCCTCAGTGTGCAGCGTCATGTCACGTGTGGGGAGATGCGGCCGCGCCGCACCTCGGCCCTTTGTCCCGTCAGGAACTCCCTGTCCTCTTCGATTGTGATCATCGACATCGCCTGTTCGTGTGCGATGTCGAAGAGGCGGTCAAGGGATGAGAGGAACTCGGCCTCGTTCCTGATTTGGGTCACAGTGCGCCGTTTCGAATTCTTGTTCAGAGCCCGCCACTTCTCGTACATTCGGAGAACCTTGTCCCTTGCGCGTTGGTCTTTCTGCGTAGGAATACGGGACCGCTCCCAGAATTCCTTGACTGCGGTCACTGTCTCAGCGGCTGCTTCCTTGATCGGCTTCTTGACGTCAGGTGAAGGTGGAAAAAGTACTGAAGCGCCTGCTTTCCCGTAGGCAGCATGCTTCCTGTGATGCTGTGGTCCACGGTCCCAGGAGATAGACTGCTGTTTTAGATCTTGTTGCCGAAGCCATCACGTCGTTTCAGAACTCACTGAAAAAGAGAATGAAACACTGTTAGTGTTGGCAAAACTCGTCCCAACCCATTTTCTACTTAGAATAACATGTTCTTTCGCCTGTATCAATATTTGGATAAACTCGTGTTACACCCTGTATAATACCTCATTTTAGTCTTCTGTACACCGTGCGAAAGACTAAACCAACGACTCTGACCGTCCGTCTGTCTGTCTGTTATCATTTTTCAACTCAGAAACTACAGCAGCTATCGAAACGAAAACTGACATGATAACAGAACGCCATGAGTACTTTTCGACAAAAGTATAAACTTTGACCTCGTTGAGGCAGTTCTAATTATTATTTTATTTCAAATATTTTACACACAATGTTTTTAGACGGAATGACACCAGAAATGCGCCCGTCCTGATAAATTCCCAAAAAATGAAAAGCACCCCAAATAAGTGGCACCCTAATATATTAATATATATACATAAATATCCAAGTTGGTCGAACATTTGTATAAATTTTCGTCCGTAACCATTATTTACTCATTAGGTCAAACAGGTTATATTTTATATTTCCAAATTTTTAATCACTTTTGCTTGTGCTAAAGTAAGGGTGGGTGGGGGGGATTCTGTAAGAGAGTTTAGAGAAAGCTTTTTTTACCGTATACAATGATTATTTTTCCGAATTTCACCAGCGTTAGGATTTTCATTAAAAAAATCGAAGTCAAATAAGTCGCTTTATGCTTCTTCAGACTTTACACACCCTCTGATTTGTTTTAAGTTAGGTTAGTTTAACCCGAGTTAACCTAACTTATCGTAACAACCTCAAAAAAGTAGGTCGTAGAAGTAAATCCGACTTATTTACAAAGTTCGATCTAATTGGTAAAATACGTGCCGTAAAAGTTCTTTCTAGGCTATAGTCATGGCACTACTCATGGATTTATATGTCGTAGTAAGATGCAAAACTAGCGATTTCATGAAATCCCTGAAGTTTTTAGTAAAATCAAGTAATTACGGTTTCATTCAAGAACTTCAGGTATTTACTAACATAACCTGAAGACTCTGAGTGAAATCCCTAATTTCACAATCTTACCGTAATATATATATATATATATATATATATATATATATATATATATATATATATATATATAGTATACTGTATATATCTATCTCTCGCATCCCTTCACAAATTCTTTATCGTAAATCTTGAAATATATAAATCTGTGAAGTTATCAAAAACGTAAACCAAGTTTGCATTAAAAAATATACGTCTTTAACATTTATTTATTAAATACGGCTGTGTTTATTCGGTTATATTATATGCATTTTGTTGTATTTTTATATTTATATTTCTGAAAAAAATTAAACTTCCTGCATGCATGTGAGCACCCCAAAACTCTTGTTTTGTTCACGAATATTCGTGTTTATACTTACAGGTATTCAGGCATGCAGTTCCATCTTGTATCGTAATATTACACACACACACACACACACACACACACACAAATTGGTTCGTGACATTTATGACATTTGAAATGTCATGAAATATTAAATATTCTATTCTCGTTTTTGTATTGAATAATCTGGTAAACATTAATGTCAGCTGGAAGAGTACGACAAATGTACGAATATTTTATATATATATATATATATATATATATAATATATATATATATATATATATATATATCTAGATATATATATATATATACACACACATATATATATATATATCTATATATATATATATATATATATCTATATACCGTGTCCCAAAAATTTTTTTGTTTTATTTACCATTTATTTATAATGGATGTATATTTTATTATTAGGGTCTTCTTCAGAAAGGTAACAGATTGGGGTTTTATTCCGCTTTACCTATATGCATAGGCTATACCTATACATTTTTTAATCTTTCAATACTAAATAACTAATAAATATTGTATATTAAACCGTTCTTTCACCATTTCATACTTAACCCTTTATGGCTGAAATTTTTGCGTAGGGTTGAGTCTAAATGCGTGTATTTGAAACGTTACGTATTCGACGCACAGTGCGGTAAAGGGTTAAAACAAAAACTTTTCCATACCAATAGACTAGAGCCTAGTAAGGCCGTAAAAGGTCTTTCTAGGCTATAGTCTTTAAGTAAAGCTAAGTCTTGACTAAC